>JANHGB010053138.1:0-22695 GCA_026283785.1 Coracopsis vasa
AACACTGCCAGGGATGGGGCAGCCACAGCTTCTCTGGGCACCCTGTGCCAGCGTCTCAGCACCCTCACAGGGAAGAATTTCTTTCTAATGTCTAATCTCAATCTCCCCTCTGGCAGTTTAAAGCCACTTTGCACTTCCACTTTACAAAGCAAATTTCTCTATGATGCATTTTCCTTGTAGGATTCTTCTTCAGCCTCACAGGTCTCTCAGCAGGAGGCCAGCTGAGGTTCTTCGTTTGTTCATTTTCCCTTGTCAGAGTTTATTCCCCCTGCATTCTTCTAGAAAACTTTTTTCCCCCTGGTCACGTGCTGAAAGTGATAAAACTGGAATTACAAAGACACTGCCAAGAAGACAAGTTCCTGACATCCTCTGCTAAAAAATCACCGGTGCCTGGGAATATCAGTCAGTATTCAGTTCTCATGTCCGTAGACTCAGTCAGTTGCTTCTTGCAAGCATTGGATTTATAGAGGGAAAGAGGGCAACCTAAGGAACCTTTCTGCACTAGAGGCAGGCTGAATGGCAATAAGCGAATGATGACACGAGATATGTATAGGCAACTGTGCTGATACTTTACTTCTGCCATCTCTGGACTTCCCACAGTAGGATCCAGATCACCATATGGAAAAAAAGGCCACACAAACTAGGAACTCTGCACAATGTTGCTGTAAGGGAATAAGACCAAGTTACCTGCAGCTGAGAGATGCAACTTGACAGTCTGTATGGGTGCAATGCAGGGAGCAGCCAGCACTCTGGGAGGCAAAAAGGAGCCACTGGGATACAGCAGTCAGATCCAAATCACAGGTGAACTTGAATGCCTCAAGGACAAGGAGCCAGTGGCCAGGCAGGGGTTTGTGCCAACAGTTCTAAAATGTCATCTTGCTCCGTAGTTGGGGATACTTTACCTTTTCTGGGTCAGGCAGCCCAAAAATATCCCTCTGGTGAGAACAGGTGATTCCAAACCTGGCAGCTCAGCTGGTTCCATGCCCTATGTATATACACTGCAGACCCGCTGCATCACAAGGCAAGGATGGAGGTATCTTCAGGACTGATAGCAATGGGGAAACAGATACAGAGCTCATCTCATCCAGAGGTCAGGACAAGCTGTGAGCAGTGCTGAGAAGGGAGCAGGTGCCTCTAGAGTCACCCCTAGGTAAACCCTCAGTGCCAAAAGACAGCTTATTTCTCTGTCACAGATACTAATGATCTGACATCTTCTACTCAACACTGGAGACTTTCTTATTGGAAATGTATCTGTATGGAAAGCTTTCATCCACCTATTTGCTGGATTGTACCAAGCACACACATGCATAAATGTGTGTGTGTATATATATGTATAGGCTAGCTGCATCTCTCACTAGACTGTGTTGACACTGTATAAAAGCAAACCAAAAGACATTTTGACTTGGTATCTGGATTGTCTAAGAAAAAGAGACACACATTTATTTTATCTTTGTCTACCTATATCAAGTTACAACTATAACTAAAACATCTACAAGTGCCTCTAAATGTCCTGACAGCATATTTTTCCTGTTTCATCTACATTTAAACATCCTCTCTAACAGTGCTGACTTTGGTTATGTTTCGGGTTGACTTCTTTGATTAATTATTAATTTCACAACAACTTCTTGTCTTCAAACATATTTTCTTTCATACAACATTATATTAATACTCCAAAAGGTTAAAGTCAGAATAGCATTCTTTGTTCTTACCGTAATAGAACTGGCATTAAAACGTTGTTGGCATTTCTTGTGGAATGGAAACTTGAGGTTTCAGCTAGATCTGATACCATCTGTTTCACAGAAAGGCAAAAAAGTTTCCCTTGTATCTATTCCCTTTATTATTTTAATATAGACTAAAACTTTAAGCACCTGTTTGGTAGAATCCAGCTGTAGTCCCATAAAAGCAGGGAGACATGGCTATGTCATAAACCTCCATGAAAAATATGCTTGGAAATCAGACAAATGCACTTCCAGCCAAACCCAGTCAATAGATATTTTGTCTCTGTTTGCTGCTCCCATTAATTTAAACTTCACGTGTCATGGGGAGGAAAACAGAATACATTATCACTGGCGAGCGAGGCTGGCAAGCTCTCTCAGTGCGCTGAATGGAGCCAGGAATGATGTGCACAGCTCCACTTGCCACCCCTTTGCTTCACTGAGTGAACTTCCTCCTCATTTTTGTGTGTTGGAGGAATGATTCTGCCCAGTCTTGTTATTTATAGCCACGACAAAGCCAAAGTATTTGGAGTTTTTGTATCTAATGAAATACAACTCACAGTGAGGAACCCAGAACTAAAGCACCTTCTAGCAGACGACCATTTGCTCAGTCTTGGCCAGTTGTGAGCTGGAAAGAACAGACAGTTTTCCCATGCCAAGTGAAGGTGAGAGAGGGCAGTAGTTTAGCTTGTGTCACATATCTTTTCCACAGTCCCAAGCCAAACCACTGCTATAGATTTCCCCCCTCCCTCCCACTCGCTGGACTTTCTAACGTGAGAAATATCTTCCCATGGAAAGCAGTGGTTGCACAGCCACATGGGATCCTGCCTTACTCATGCTGCTGGCTTCTGGCTCCTTTTTATGGAGCCGGGCAGAGATGCCAGAGTTACCCTTTGGCTGAGATCCCTCCTGGAAGCAGCAGCAGCAGAAGTCAGGAGGGAGTAGGCAAGCTCCAAAAGACCCTCCCAGTCATCACAGAAAGTGACTTTTATTTGACTAAACAGCAGGCAAACATCCCATTGCATATTAGGGCACATGTACTGCCAGACATAAATCCAAAGACCAACTGCCCATGCTCCCTGAAGACATGAAATCTTTTCATAAGACAAAGCTGTTCAGCTCTGAGCCTTAGACAAATTCCCATCTAAGTACAACGCACTTATATCTGCACTGCTTTGACAGTAGCAGTTGGATACTTATCCCTCAATCTCTGACCTTTACAGCTCTACCAGTGCTGTTTGAGTAATTGCTCTGCTGAGCACCAACCCAGATGAGAACATTTCAGTGCTAAGCAGAGTGTGCTTGAAGTATTAGAGTTATAAAATGCCTTGAGAATGTCACACTGTAAATTACAAGCTTATTGAAAACCATGAGCATACACACCTAGAATCTGAGTGGTGAGGAAAGGGGCTTGGTGAACCCAGACAGCATCGTCAGGCCATGAGCAGCATGTTCACTGCTCAGGAGAGTGCTAAGAGGGGAAGCACAGCTTCCATCACAAGACGGTTTTTAACTCCACCATGTATTAATCTTGTGCAGAGGGTGGTACAGACAAAGGGAGAATATGGGGTAAGTAGCATCAGAAAAGGGAAGTGGTAGGCCCATGCTATGCAGGGCATTAAGCCTTTAGAAGCCTTTGAGATCTTGAAGGCAAGTCAGGGCAGTGAACAGCAGCAATTCTATTACAGTGTTCCCTGGAACATCAGTAAAATGTAGTACCAGCATGGAAAGTTAAGTTACTCTTCATGGGGAAAACTGTCCTGATACACCTAATACCTGACCTTGTCTCCCATTTCTATTTCTATTAGCATCTAATGCCCAGGTCATGACTGATGAGTTGGTTAAGAGGTATATGACAACAGTCAGTCATTTTCCTCCCTTATAGAGCCTCTAGATCCACCAAATAAATGAGTTTCAGGCTTCTGTCCCTGCACCTTGGGCTGCTCTGACTCACAGGAGCCCACAGTGCTGCCTACAATACCACAGTGGGGTTTTGTCTGTTGTTTTCCACTGCATTAAAGCAGCAGTAATAACAGAGTGTCATGAGACCAGCACCGAACAGAAGAAACCCTGCCAAGTGAAGCTGTACTCATGTACAGCTCAAAAGCAGCAAGGACAGGAACTGTCCAGAGACTAAAACATTTCCATGTTAGACTTATGATTTAATACTTGTTTAAGTTGAACATTAATATGGATAAAACAACTTTCAGAACACAGCCAAGGCAGAGTTGATCCAAAAGTCAACAGGACAAAAGAATCTGGAGCACAATTCTGAGCCAAACCACTGAAGCTGATAATGTCTGGCAAGAAAACTCACCTCGGAGAAGAGCTTGAGGACAACAAAACTCCATTAAATAACACAAATCAGGCCTTGCCCTTTGCTGACTGTCTCTCTGCCTTTATTCTGACCAGATGTAAAAGACTTTTGGTCTTGGAGGCCTGGGATATCTTTTCTAAGAAGGATCAGGATTGCTTCTGCATTGGGGATTCAAATCAGCCCGAGCTGCTGCTGACCCTTGCAACTGGAGGCACAAGGACTAGAAACCTGTAAGTGACTCTGGCCCAAACTGTATTTACTGACAGAGAGCTGGTCAGGAGCTTGCCAGCTATTAATTGTACTTTGACAAATTAGAAAGGCTTCCTGTCGTCCATCAGGGTACCCACTTCCCATTATTCCGGGCTAACAGTCTGTGAAATGAAAAGGCAAACAGAACTTCATTAAAACAAAGTGAGACACTTTCTCTGCTGGCAGGTTTGGATGACTAAGAACCGAGCCCCAGGGGTTGCACTTCCAGCTTCATCTCTCACTAGCTATATGGGGGAAAGAAGGACAAAAAGTCCTTTCATCTCTCTGTACCTCGGTTTACATGTTCATCAAGCAGGGACACTACTGCCCAGAGTCCTCTTGAGAACACTGTGGGAATGAATTACAATTCATAAACCATCCTGTGACCCTGTGGGGATGCAAAGCTTTAAATTCTCACTCCAAACCCATCCAGATTAATTTTGAAAGCACTATATTATTACTACAGTGGTTGGAGAACCAGGACTGGAGTATTAAAACCAATATCAAGCATTTAATTCATCATCCAGCAGAGTGTAAGAGAGAATACATTCCTCCAGTCCAATCTAATCCCATACACCTTGGCTACCCTTAACTCGCGAGGATTCCTCTGCCCTGACTGTACACCTGGTTGTACACCTAAGTCTCCCAATGTAGAGACAGAGAGACAGACACCTCAGGACTGATTCAGATATACCCAGATATGCCCTAGGTGGGTTGACTCAGACTCTGCAAGTGTTTTTATCATTCCAGATCTTAGATTTAGTCTATATTAGCAAGTTAAGTCCAAGCTCTAGCCCTGAGGCCAGATGGCACCATGCAGCCACCAACCAGATGATTAAGTTTTCCTTCTCTCCTAATTTAGGTGTCTGTGCAGGGACCATGAGCTGGGAGCAGCACCATCCTGGTGGGCCCCCAGGTCCTACTGAACAGGGTTAGTACCCTCTGCTACACCAGTGTCAGGGCCTTTCTGACAGTAGAGCAGCAGTTCAAGTCCCCTGCCCTGCAACATTCCTTGGCTTGTTTAATTTATTGGTGGAGGCGTAGCTTTAGATGTAGGAGATAAGTGTCTAAGTTTGCTGAGATGTGCCAGGACAGCACGGCTATGTGAGGGATGGGTTAACTCTTTCTATCCTGTAGCCATGTGATGATCCTACTCACCACAAAGGTGGGACAGACCAACATCTAAGTTGATGAGGTAAGTCTGTATAAGCTGAATATGTCAAAGGGTCTCAGGAGAACCTCACTGTGGTGCTCAGTGCTCTTGGAAAGCAGCTGTTTATTTCTGGATTTAAGCTCAGTGATTAAGCCTGTGCTCTGCTCACAGCCCTGTACTTGGGACCTTCTAGACCCAGGACACATATGCCAGCATCTCAGCACTTCTAGTGCTTCTCACTGATGCGTCCCCCAGCCCCTGCACACAGCCAGATATAGAAATACTGGATATGGATATACTGAATATAGAGGTAAAGGCAATTGGGGTACCCAGGACTTGCCCTTCATGTGACCATGAGTCAGTGTGACAAACCCAGGGACGTAGGTTGGGATGTCTGAGTCGCAGCCCCCTGCATGAACCAGGATACCACAGTGCCTCACGGCTATTGTCTGAGCTCTCTTGATCCCACTGCTGCAACCACCCCCTAATGAGTACCAGATACATCCACCTCCACAAGGAGACAGGGAAAATGAGGGAGGATTGTCCCCAGAATGCCACAGGGAGAAGAGTAGTTCCTGGAATAGTTTCCAAGCCACTGAACCAAACCCTTGGGTTTGTATTCCAGCAGAATATAAACTTTTCAGATCCAATTTTTACTTGATAGCTGTTTTGCAGCCCAAATCCTTGAGTCTTTCACTCTGGAAAGGCAACATGGCCAGCATCTGATGTGCTAGCATCCATAACGACATCTGCTAGTGTCAGCAGAATAGAAACAACGGGAAACCTGTGTATGCAGTCCAAATCAAAGGTATGTTTAGCATGGCAAGTGGGCATTTATTTACATATATTAATATTTCTGTGATGAACCACACCTAATACAGTTACTGCAGCTTCTAAGGGTTAGGCGCTGTCTTCAAAGGCTGGCAGTTACAATTAGCCACAGCTCAGGTAGATCATATGAAGTAAGAGGTGTGGGAGTATTTGCCTGATTGAGGCTACTGTGCTTAATCCTCAGCATTTAAAATACTGCTTTTAAGTAGCCTTAAAATGTTAACAAAAGGAGCTACAACTTTACCTGCCAATTAAGAAACCTGCTCTGGATTTTGCTCTTGAAGTGCTTTGGTTTGATTTGAATGTAGCTATTTGGATTGCATGGAAGAAAAAGCACATGCCTCAGAGTGGCAGCTTTCATTCCTTTAGGGCAACCAGCATCCCCTCAGTGCAAAGGATTAAATCAGAAGTAAAATAAGAGACATACTACAGAGAAGGCTGCTGTGTGCTGTTCACTATGGACAAAGCAACCCTTCTCCCCACTGGTAAGAAATCACACTAGTGCAGAGACCCAGCACAAAGCCCAGACACCACTTAAACATCCTGCTGAGGGGTTCAAGTGTTGGTGAGGCTTTGTGCTAAGCCTCAGTAATGGGTTGAATATCACCCACAAGAAAAAACAGGGACAAACTGCATTGAGATTTTGCTTGAGTCTGATTCTGTATTTCCACAGCCCTTTTTTTTCTGTGGGAATTTGAGGTCAGCAGAAGATATAGGATGTGGCTTCACATTTCACTACATACCTAAACCCTTTGTAATGAAAGGGGCATACAGGCATATTATCCATGATAATACTTCTTGATGGAAATGGTCACTGCACATAAAACACATGCAGACCAGTTACACCGATCAAAGGTAGTGCCACTCACCTGAAGGAAATGGTGTGATGTGAATCACGTTGTCTCCAGGTCTCCCTTAGGAATTAGACAGCCCTTGCCTTCATTCCCACGTTACAATGCATTGTGCCTGTACCGTGGCACAAACTGAGGCCCAACCATGTTGTCCCCTGGGATCCTGCTGCAGACACTGCTGGGTTGCAAAGACTGGTTCTTCACTAAGGCACCCCTGTATTTATTCATACAATGGTGTCCCAAAGTCTGCCCTCAGGAAAGAGGGTGCAGATATTGTTTGTGGTCTCCTGAACTTCCCATAATCTATTGATACTTCCAGCCAGGGCAATCATGTGGGTTGGCTGCTGTGGAATCAGAGCCTCTGCTGGCTGAGTCTGCCTATGGGGCTGTTTCTACAGAGCTGCTTCAGCTCCTTCTTCTTCGCTGCTGCTTTTCGTGGGCTTCCACAAAAGGAAGCTCAAGTGGAAGCTGTTAAAACTCCCCAACTCATCACACCACAGGCACGTCTGGAACAAGATCTTGAGTGGGATCTTGGAGGTAAAAGAAGGGACATGAGGCAAGCCATGATATGTGTGCATGGGAGAGACTAAACGTCTTTGCTTATTTAGATATAAATAAGAAAACACAAGAAAAGGCTTAAGCTCATGGTCAGTTGAAGAATTCACTTCAAAAATCACGACAGGCACAACTCAGCAGTGTACTTCCCACAGGTATAAAGGTACCAGGCAAGAAAGCTGCCTTATAAACCAAGTACAGCTTCATTCCACAGCTGTGCATCCAGTGACCTCAACCCTGCTGATCTAGATCCCACATTAGGCAACAGCCAGTTGTCAGCTTCCAGATCCAAGCTTTTCCCTGTTCAGGTCAGAGAGCAAGGCAAGGAAATGAGAGGTCCAAAAGTGTATCATTGCATGGCAGTTAGCATCAGGACTGCCTGATCAGTGTGGGCAGAGCATCCTCTTCCCAAGAACTTGCTGCACCAGAGGTTGCTGGGGAGGTTACCAGAAACCTGGTAAGAAGCATTTCTGTGTCATCGCTTCCTAGAGGAACTTAGTATTTTATCACTTCCAAACGGGATAAGGGGTAATGGGTTTAAGCTTAAACAGGGGAAGTTCAAGTTAGATATAAGGAAGAAGTTCTTTACTTTGAGGGTGCTGGGGCATTGGAAAGGGTTGCCCAAGGATGTTGTGAATCCTCCATCCCTGGCAGTGTTCACAGCCAGGTTGGACAGAGCCTTGGGTGACATGGTTTAGTGCGAGGTGTCCCTGCCCATGGCAGGGAGTTGGAACTCAATGATTTCAAGGTCCTTTCCAACCTTAACTATTCTATGATTCTATTCGATGATTCTATAAACCACCTGATCTGGTTTTGTGTTTTGCTTCCGAAACATTATTCCTGTTCTTCTGGATATTCTCATTGGCCATATAAATGCATTGGCACTTTCAAGAATGCTGCTAAACTCCTGATATTAATAGCTATGTCTAGACCAGTAAATTAAACAGGACCATGACACTAGCTCTAACACTGGTGCATGCTTGTCTGTACTGTTTCATGGTCCCTTGACATGGCTTAGCATCGGCTAACAGGCAATATTAGAACACATGGTTGGGAACAGCACATTCCTGGGACGATTCCCAGTAGGCAGGCTGGGTGTGGCCAGAAAGAACTTTAGTCGTGTGGATATGAACCATAACATGCCCTTTGGCTTCACGCCACACAACAGTCACTGGCCTGTTGCATTGAGTAGGACAGCTGTAGCCAGAGGGACTTTTTAGTAGCAAGCTCCATGGGCCAGTTAAGCAGAATGTGAAAAGCATCTCTGGGTACTTATTGAAGAAAGCCCATAACATGTAGATAGTAGCCTGATCCCCTTCAGGGGAAGAACACATTTCCACTAAGGGCTTGGAGCTGTGTCAAAGCACAGACTGTGTCAGGAGGGTTTTGCCACACTTCCCAAACTTTATCAGCAACCTAAGATTAAACATGCACATAGAAGGCTTCCCACTGTCCCTCCCAAATACCTTTCCATGCCTGCAGGCACGTTCAAGGCTTGCTCAAGACAGCTTGGCTTGAATCTGATCAGTTATCTTCAAGGTAAACACTAATACCTCCTAACCTGAGGGGCTTTTACATGAGTAACCAGATGGGAGGGTTTGGATTGCCTGGGCCAGCCACCACCCTGAGCAGGTCTTCAGTCTGACAGCACACAGAGGCAAAGATACCTCTTGCTCTTGTGTAAAGAATTTGGATGCTCGAAAGCAGTGGCTTAAGGACTCTGGTTCTTGCCAGGACTCTTTATTCTCTCAATCAGCTCTTGAAGGCCACTGAACCTGGAAACCTGTAGGTACAGACTGAGCAGGATGATCCCTACAGGGTCAGTGCATTGACTGGTCAGTCAGTAAAAGGCAAACTAGCACCATTATGGTATGTAAAATCAAACACTGAGATAAAAACATGCTTGGCTGAGCTTGGTAGAAACGTCATAATACACAGGAGACAGTTCCTAAGCATCTTAGAGACAATTCTGTAACATTCCTGTGTTCCAGCATTGTACGTTTGCCATGTAAATGTCAGCTCTAGACAAGGGACAAGCAGAAATGTTGCACATTGCACTTCAGAGGGTGTTACCTTCCACAATGAGCAGTTCTGGTAATGCTAAATCCCATGGGGAGGAGAAGGCTGTGGCAGAAAACACTGAGCCATCAGTTCCTATGGACCTCCACCCCTGCAGAGACCTGCGTGTCCAGCTACAACTGAACGGAGAGGGAGGGAGGGATCTTTGATTGTCTGCATCCTAACCACTCTTGCACATTCTTCTCTAAGAACAGGAGGAAATTGTCCACAAGGTCTCACTGGCCTTTGTAACACAAATAAGAACATATTTGCAGTCAAGTAGTAGGAAATGTGTCCAAACCAGTATTGAGTAACCCTGCTTGAGGAGAGGAGTGTCTGTAATCAGTGGGAATTGATACTGATGTCTCAAAGGACTTGGGAATACCAAGGACAAGGCAAACCCAAAAAAGGCATAAGTAAATATTTAATGGAAGACTGCAAGAACTTTCCCTTTTAGGTAAATCACTCTTCATATCTGAGTTCATCCCAAGGTGAAAAGGACAAAAGGCAACTAAGTGGGAATTATCGGAGTAATTCCAGAAGCAAACAGTGTTGCTTATGGGAAAACGCTTAACAAAGAGAGGCAGATAAGCAGTTTGGAAAAGAACTGGATAACTGATGACACTTATCTAAAAACGAGCAGTGGATGACCCATTAACCATATCTGACTTGAAAGAGTTTGGTCCCTCTGGCAGATCCCTCTGCAAGCACCTTCCACAAAGAGGTGGAGATAGATATATTTGGAAGAAAGGGCCCTAAAAAATGCATCCGAATCCTACTCCTGTGGAGATTACAGTGAATTTTGCCTCCTGAAATCAGTGCAATTCCAGTTTCTTCTGAAGCACATGCAGATATATTTCCACCTATACCTGCAATTCCATTGGGTTCCTCTGTTGCATCCATATCCAGTCCCTGGCAAAGTAGCCGGATGCTCTGAGGAGATGAAATATGAAGCCAGAAAGGGAGATCCATGTCTTGGCTTTATCTAGCAACAGTCACAGGCAGGTGAGCAAGGTGTGGTGTGACCTTCTGGAAAAATCAGTGCTTAGTTTCATTAATGTATTAGAATAACTTAGGAAAAACATGTCTGACTGCTTTATTAACTTACCCTTGCAGGAGAGTTTGGTTAATGTATGGTGGTAGGGACATAGTTCTCCCCAAAAGAGTAGAAAGGTAAGAATTCAAGACTCCAGAAAGTCAAAAAGTGAAAAAGCTAAAAGCTTTATCTCTGTGTAAAACCTAAGCGCCACTGAAGTCAATTGGAAGGTCAATGCTGCATTTGATAGGAGCTGAAGTTCACCTTCTAGAGACCTTCTTCCTTTCCAAGCATTTCAGATGGCAAAAAAGCTTAATTTATCACTGCTGGTTTAAAAGCTTCACAAATGACACTTTTACAAGGACTTGACTTACTTCACTGAAAGAAAAACTCTTCTATTTCACTTGAACATTCAGCATTGTGCAAATTCATTCTGGCTGAAAGCGTGGTCATTTTTGAGTTGGATAGTTCTTATGACAAACAACTAAAATATGCATCTGGAGCTCTTGGGCTTAGGGAATTTAAATCATTAAAACATTTTTTATGGGAAAAGATATGAGCACACATAAAAAACCTACAGTTCTGCTCTGAGGGAAAGTTCATTTAAGTGTACAGTGTTCACAAACACACTATTTAAGCACACATGTGCTTAAATGCCTCAGATGGACTATTTATACATACATCTGATGCACATCTGTGTGTGTTTTTGTATGTATCATTTGCATGACATCTACTGTATTTGGCCACATTTACTTTTGTCCCCAACAGCCCAGTTTGAACTGGGACCCACTGGTTTTTGAATAGAAAAAGATCAAACTTCTTAAAAGGAAGAAACAGAACAATAGAGCCTTTTTCACACCAGATTGATGCTGTGTAAACACAAGGCTCGATTCAGCCATGAGAAGGGTTTGTGTTGGGCAAATGGGTATCCTGCACTGTTGGTGCTTCCCTAAATTCAGGGACAATGCAATGATTGTTTAAAATTACTTCCTCATCATAATCTGAATGATCATGTTCCAAAATGGCCTAGTGACACTTAGCTGCTTTCCTGGCTCAGTAGAGTTCCACACACTTTCACTAGTCCCTACTAACACGCAATGCTGATGACCACCTGCTTGGTGATGCTGGGATGGAGGGTACCACACATGGATGCTGAAAAGAACTCACATACCTGCCTGGAGCACAAAAAGAGGGGAGGTTTCTAAACTACACAGAGTACAGACCTTAACGGGAAAGGTTAACTGTCCTTAACTCCTCCTCCACTTAAGGGGCTTATGATTTATGTACATGGCATGTTTTATAATACACAAGGGATACCTTGTGGTCTGGGCTTGGATTAAGCAAATAGAGTGTAGCTATCGGCATGAAACTCAGTCCTCTCCCTTGTTCCCAGGGCAGTTTTATAATACCCATATTTCTGCATCCAGAGAAGGAAGTGAATGACTTTGGGAAGTTGCTCAGTGTGTGTATTATAGGGAAAGCCCATGGAATATACAGGGAAATAACTGCTGTAGATTATCAGTGCCAAAACCAAACCCGTGGTGATTTACAGAACTATCTGAATAAAAGCCATATGGCTACTGTGACTTTGCCATCCACTAAGATGCTCCTCAGGTTCATTTGAAGCGTGTCTGAGCAGCTAACCAACATGCCTTTGCTGAAACTCCTCTCACAGAGCCTTGGAAAGGATCCACCTTCATGTTAAAGTCAGTTGGCACATTTTGTGTTGCAGATGTGACAGCCTCAGTTCTGTTGTACATACTCTGGCCTCTGTGCAAGGATGCCCGTGTGACAGAGCCCTTAGCAGTACCATTATCATAATCTATCCTTCCTTTCCCTGCTCTTTCCCTAGCATTAGGATGAGCTTACTTGGTCTTTGTGCACTTGCTTACACTGGTTCTCTATATCAGCATTTCCCATGTCCTACTCCTCTTTTAGGTGGATTCAACAGGACAAAGTATAGAAACTTGCTTTCTGTACCCTTACCTTTCTCCTTTCCCTCTCCATATGCCTTCTTCCACCATCTGTCACCATGCTCTTGTTGCTGTACCTTTTCTCAACAGGCATCACAAACATTTCTCTAGGAAATAGGTTCAGACTTGGTGTGCTGCTTGTTTTGTGCTGTATTCACACAGTCATGTCAGAGCCAGGAAACAGTAGGAAGGAGCAAGGCATGGAGGAAAGTAAAGGCAAGGAAAATAACCAGTGGCTTCCAATGGTTCCACAATGCTGCACCAAGCTGCCTTTGTGTAAATCACATCTTAGTATGTAAAGCATGCAATGGACCTTACTCCTTATGAGTACTAACCCAAGAAACCATCTGTAACAAAGCGATCTCAGAACGTGCTGGTTCTTTTATCTTGAAGCCTCTTAGAAGTTCACCTCTTAGAACAGATGTTGTCTTCAAACTACAGCTACTTAAAATGTCACCACATGGATGCACACATGGCTCAGAGCTCTGACCCAGGGACAGCAGGCACTGAAATAAAGGCAGGTAGCTGGTAGCTGTTGGTATCATGGGACTGTGTGACTCAGAGTTCGGGTTCCATCTGGTAGGAGTTGGTGGCCCAGGCGAATGTATCTACCTATAGACCAAGAGATCATAGAATCATAGGCCTATTTTACAAAGAGTTCCAGTGTTGGCAAGCAGTGGGGCAATCACTATTAAAGACTTTTTTCTTCACTGAGATAAGAAAGATCTTTTCTTAACACTTACTACCATTAGGAAAATCTTCAAGGGAATAAAGAAGGAAGGCTGGTTCTGACAGGTTATCTTACCATGTCAAAACCAGCCCATTTGTATGTGAATTGAATGTATTATAACAGAATTTCCTATAGTTTGATGTTTATCTAAAGATGGGAAAGTGATGCAGATAATGGTTTATCAGTCTCCAAGGCACATTCCTGATGGGTGTATATTAATGTTCTGTCCAGTCTAGCTGAAACTCTGACAAGGGCTGGAGTTTCCTCTGGTTCCTATAGGCAACAGCTTTTCAGCCTAGTAGTGGTTCTTGCATGTTATTATTGCTTATGTTGTAGTATTCACCATTAATCTATTCACTCCTCCACCCCTGTACTCAAAGAAATCCTCCTGCTCTCCCAGATGACACAACTCATCTAACACACTCAGGAGCAAAGCAAGATGCACAGATGCAAGGCCAGGTCACCTACACCAACTACACTATCTCCAGGTAGGTGAGATAAGAACCTATCCCTGGGACAAAGTAACCCAGACGAAAGGGTGGAGAGGACAGGACAGTACATACCAACAGCTCTGTGGAGTAAACAGCAGTGCCTTCTTCCACCTTGATTGTTTCTCACCGTTGGCCCTTTTACATCTACAAAAAGAGGTGTGATCTGTCTTGCTGTATCTCTGCCAGGACTGTAGGAAACACACAGCCACCATCCAGTGTTGTTTTTCCGGATATAGCCTGTCAAAATGGAAGGAATGAGTCAGTGTTGTGCAGCACAACAACACGATTAACACCTATTTCATGTGTGTTCCTGCCTCCTTATCTCGCAGATGAGGGTTTTCAATCCTTGGGGTTTTCAGCACACAGAGGGTGCCCTATAGACTTGCCCTTTAGAGTAGTTAGGACAATTCTCCTTGGCACCTCTTCAAAGGCTGCTTCCCAGCTCTGGAATACTGCTAAAGCTGGGATAGAGCCCTCAACACCCTCCTGCTGCGGTCACAGGCTTGTGTTCAGAAGCTGAACGTTTGTGTCCTGCCAAGTTGGATACTGGAAACACAGATGGGATCGTGCCTAAGGGGATGCTTATGCACTGCAAGCTCTTTCCTATAGGTGGAGTGATGTGTTTAGTGCTTTGTGGTGGCTCTTCACGCTTGCAGGTTAATTTGGTAGGTGCAGCATCGCTCAGGGCAACCTGACAAACCCATTTCTAAACAAGGTTTTGACATATAATAATAATAAACTTGTCTTCAGCATTCTGGCAGCGAAAGGAAAACTTCCTGTTAAAGGAAGTTGTGAAGGCAGTGGGATTGCTACAGCATTAATTAATGGAGATTTAAAGCAATATTTCATCTGTTTCTAATCACTCATCTCCCTCCAGTATCCCAGAGACTCAAGATGGGCAGACCCTGTGATCACAGCTTTGTTATTTAGAAGGAAAAGAAACCCTTTGCACTTCAAGTGTTGTGCACTCCAAGAACTCTCCCTTCTCTTCCTTCAAAGCTCAACTCCAAACCCACTCACTGACAAAGCTGTTGCTCCCTTCCTCTGTTAACATCCAGAACCTTTTGTATGACAAGAGCATTCTCTACCTGATGCTAAAGAGTCCTTGTTACTGTACATCATGGGCTTAGGCTGTGAGGGGTTAGCTGGGACGTGGGTTCACAGAGCATCGGTCACATCCTGGTTACTGCTGCAGCACATTCCCATTTCTCCATGGGAAACGTGGCCTGGGTGCAGGGAGTTCTTCACCAGTGACTGGGGATGAAGCACGCAAAGGGCTGTTACCACAAAATAGCTGAAGTGTTTTAAGTTTGCTACTTGTGAACCTCCCAGTCAGTTGTTGATGTGACCATATCCTGTTATTGTGCTCCCCAGCGTAAATCTCACATATTCAAGTAGGGCTTTTATCAGACAAACAAAGTAACCTCGAATAATGGGTAAAAGAAGCCAAAGGCACCCGATCTTCTGGCATTAGCCTGAGAAAGGAATCGTTCATCATAAACAAGGCTGTACTTTGAAACTAACTTTTGACACAGAGAAGTGACTCCGATGTAATTGTGTGTGTGGATGTCATACACCAGATCTGGCCTTGGTCCTTCCAACCCAGTGAGTGTCTGCACACACACACACTTCTCATACAGGGTCTCCTCTCATGTGTGACTCATGTGGAGCTAAAAAAAAGCTCATGGGCAGCTAATGGCCCATATTTATTGGCTGAAAGGACCATTAAACTAAATCATAGCAAACGAGTCCTGCTGGTCAACGATTAAAGGTTTCATTAGTCTCACCTGCAGTTTTCTGTATGGAGGTTTTGCAGATGATCTTCATGATGAGCCAAAGTATGTATTGGGAATTATCCTGCCCTTGCCCAGAATAGCTTTATATGTTTGCCTGCCTATAAAAATGCTTTCTCATACCCCATCTCTGACCATTGCCAGATGTATTTGCCATATTGTGAAATACAGAACATCATTCACCTCTGGGGATTAAAGGCAGTGAGTGCTCTGTAATGACAGGGACTGAACGTGCTGCCCTTGATCACAGTGGGCTGTGCCTTAAGCCATCTGTTAAAAGGATTTTATACCACTAGCAATGGCCCTCGATTAATCCAAAGGGAAAAAAGAAGATGCAACATCACAAGCTTCCACACAAACCAAACTGTAGGCTCTGCACACAGTCAGGACGTACCTTCTTGCTGCAATCCCAACATCAGTCCCTTTGCTGCCGTCCCTTTCTGTGCTATACATCAGTTCAGTCACCTCCTGTTACTGTGTGCAGCTTCCCCGAGTTCTTGTGCAACGCCATAAGGGTTATTTCTATTTGTATCTACTGCAACTGCAATTAGACACAGGAATCTATTGAAAATCCCAATGGGAACGATGCCCTTTGTCTTAGGGCACTAGGCTGGACAGGTGAAACTCCTCTGTTTAGACACAGCATTCCCATGGGATGTTAAAAAGAAATCACTGGTTAGTTATGGTGTATGTTCCCTACTGAAAAATGGGAATCACAGGAAACTGGAGCAGGAATTACCAGGCCATAGATGGGAATTGTTTTGACACCATACATACAGAGGGCTCCTCAGGAGAAACACACAGCCAATGCAAACAGGACCATTTCATGCCTTGAGCTGTTCAATTACAAATCCTGGACAGAGATGCAGTGAGAAAGGGCCAAGTTCAATGCATATTTAATATTTCACTGCTGGGTTTTTTTGGCAGCTGCTTTGATGATCAATATACTGTAGGGCAGGACTGTCATTCCCCCTCAAAGTCATCAGAGTAATGCATGAGCCTGCAGTCTTTGCAGCATAGCGTGTGCTGTGTGGCTTATTAGCGATCAATCACACACATTCCCTTCTCTTGCCTCTCCAGAGTTGAAGCTGAAATACATTTTCTCCTGGTAAAGGTCAAGGAACTGGTTTATATGTGAATTGTGACACTGTGGTCCTTGGGGGATTTGAACAGAATGTAATATGAAGTATAAATGTATTTGTTTGGAGGTAAAGTTACTGAAATCAATGCTTTTTGTTCTTAGTTATGTCATTAAGGTGAAACAGTGGTAATCAATCTCTGCACTGGAAAGCAGACCATGGAGAAGAAGATGTGGTGGTCCTTGACTACTGAAATTTGATTGATTATTATAATAGCTGGCAAAAAACATGTTCAGAAAGAGAAATAGAGATGAAGACAACTAATAAGGACTTACACCCTCCCTCTATGATACTCTACAGTACCCCAAATGGAGCCTGCTGTGGTCTTCTTTCCAGGGCTCCTGTTTTGCAGCTAAGGTATTGGATCATCTTGTTCCAAAATGGGGTAATGGTTGCAAAGTGAATGTCACAAACCAAGTCAGATATCAGAGCACTGCTGTCCATATTGGCTCAAATTGTGAATTCTGGGATTGAGGAGATGATCAGGACCTTAAAACTGTCCAGCTCCAGCCCCTCCAGGGTGTCTGTTTGCTTCTCCCACCCCTGCCACTGCATTCTGTGCCATGCTGTTCCACAATGCTTACAGGGAAATGGGCAGGAGGGCATCTCATCTCCCTTTCATTGATTTTATGCTTACTTCATATAATTAACTCTTCTGCAATTACTTGACTTGAAACTGCTTGGCTGTGCATTCATTAGAGCTGTGTAATCTTGTGGTTTCCTATAAGATCATAGAATCACAGAATGGTTTGGGTTGGACGGGACCTTAAAGCTCATCCAGTTCCAACCCCTGCCACCAGCAAGGACACTTTCCACTACAGCAGGTTCCTATCTTCTTTGTAGCCACCCTTTAATTACTGGAATACAGTGATAAGGTCTTCCCTGAGCCTTCTTTTCTCTAGGCTGAACAGTCCTAGCTCTCTCAGCCGTTCCTCACATGGCTTCCCAGTCCTTGGATCATCCTTGTGGCCCTTCTCTGGACCCTCTCCAGTCCGTCCATATCTTTTCTCTATAGCGGGGACCAAAACTGAACACAGTTCCAGGTGTTCCAGTGGGACAATGACATCTTTATCTGCTGGTGATGCCCTTGCTGATGTAGCCCAGCACCCTGTTGGCTTTCTTTGCTGCAGCAGCACACTGCTCACTCCTATTGAGCTAATTATGAGACCAAGGGCCAATTCCACCCCAGGTAAGTATAATTCACAGTTCCCCCTCCCACCTGCATTATCTGTTTTAATCTCTGCTGCAGTGCAGATGTAGTGTGCTGTTAATATTAGATGCTCAACACCCATAAGATGGCTGCAGATCTGCAGTGAGTGACTCCCAATGTTTCATTAATGAGATCTGTTGCATTAATTCAGGATGATTATACACACCACCAGATCTTTATTATTATCTACTTTTTGTTATTATCTCACATCATAAAGCTGCATTTAGCTACCTAAAAGGTTTTTTAGTGAAATAATTACTTCTATGATCCAAGTTTCTCACAGTATGAAAACCACAAAAGCCATCTTGAAGTAGGACAGGGAAACTGTGATGGATTCAAGTGATTATCTGAATTAATGAACAGAAATCTGGGGGTTTAACACATATCAAAATGTCACCAGGGTGTTTGATGCCAACTGCCTCAGTTTCTCTTTGAAAATGAGCCCATCTCATTGTGCTGTGAATCCCAATTGACTGATATTTTCAAAGCACTTTGTGCTGCTCAGATGAAAGACTTCTCTAAATCAAAGTATTATTACATGCGAAGTTCATGTCTGGAGCAAGCTTTTAAAAGAAACCATCTGAAAAGCAGGATGAAGAGTGGAAACGCTGATGCAGCCATTAGTTGCCTCACATCAGAGTGTGGGCAGAGGGTCTCCTTTTATGTTGTTTATTTCAAACAAACAACTCTGGGAATCTCCCGTGGAAATGAAACGCACAAACCAAAGCCTCTTCATGGGTATTTTTGGTTTATCTCCCCATGAATCTCAAACTCATCATGTGGAGGGAATGTAGAGCACATTTTTCTCCCCCCGTAGATGCTCACTTTCCCACAAAGAATAAAACCCGCTTTCTTGCTCAGTTTGTCTGCTTGTTCGCCCAAGGGTAACCAAACAACCCCAAAGCAGGAACACCCTGTCCCTGAACCCTGTCGAAAACTAGCTAAATAAATAAGAGACAAAGAGGGATGACTCGGAGGGTTCCCAGGCAGACCTGCTGTATTTAACATCATGGATACAGTGACCACCGACACACGAGCCCCAGAGCTCCTAATTCCTGAGGTATTGCTCAGCAGTGAGTAACGAACCCAAGCTCAGTGACTCACACAGCCTCCCAAATGCAGCTGAGCGTGTGTCAATGAGCATCCAGGTCCTAGAAAATGTGAGTGGGATGGGAAGGTCTCTTGTAGCTGCCTGTATTGGAATGGGGGAGAAGCCTGGCACGCTGTCAGGGTACTAAGCACTTTAGTTACAGCTGTTGGTACACAGGACATCACACCAGAGGTTCCCAGCACATTCAGTACTCCAAAGGAATTTTGCTGCTGTGTTTTGTATTCCAGCCTCCTTCCAGCTCTCACGTAGACCTCCCTCTTAATTCAGATTAATCCTTCAGCTACCAGGATTTCCCTGATAGAGACACAACCTCTCAGCAGGAGTCAGCTGAAACCCTTCTCTTGCTGCAGGAAAAGCTTTGCTCCACAAAGTATATTATCCAGTGAATACTGACGTGGATGCGCAGTGCAGGAGGCAGCCAGCTTCAGTGAGCGGAACACAATCACTGCTGTAAATCAGTTTCTAAACTGTACTAAATCTCACACACAAACCAGGCTGGTCATAACTGGTCTCTGAGGATTAATACTAATCAGTTTTGCCTGTTTAGGTATTAGAAAGCAGCTTGAAGATATGCCTCATGCTTCAGGATGCTTTTTAGGCAACATGGTCTAGTGTGAGGTGTCCCTGCCCATGGCAGGGGGTTGGAACTGGATGATCGTAAGGTCCTTTCCAACCCAAACCATTCTGTGATTCTATGATTCTATGAGAGGAGTCAGGCACTTCCCAGCTGGTGATTCACAGCCCCTTAAACTCTTGGTTTAGGATAGGAGAAACTGCCCTCTGGAGACATCTTTCTGTTTGCTCAAGATTAGACTCTGTTCACCTATCTTAGACCAGCCATCCTGTTCTCAGTGGTTTAACACCTAATGTGTTTGGACCATTTTCTATGGTTTGGGGCTTTTTTTGTTAATTTCCTTCTGATGCACAAAGTTTTATTACACCACACTGACAATGTGACACTCGAGCAAGTGATAACTTGACAAACCACTGTCATCTCTTTAGTTCTCATGGTTCAGGGTTGTGGATTTGTTCCACTACCCCTTGGTTGCTCACTGTGCTGAGCCTTTAGATATTCTGCTAATCATATGTCAGAGGAGAGGATGGTACACAAGAGTTGTCCATGACCATGCTGACGTCCACAGCTCAATTTCAGTGACATATTCAGTACTGCATAATAAGAACAAATACTCCATCCACATACTGCTGCGAGATGCAGGATCTATCTTGTGGAAATGTTTTGATCATAGAAGGTCTTCAGATGATGTACAATATTTAGATATGCTTTGAATTTGGCATGTCCATACTTTTCTCCCCTCCTATTATTCCCATTGCTGGCTGGAGGGGTGTTGGGATGCAGACATAGAGTTTTACATCAGTTTTGATATGAGTTTCAGACATGAAGTGATTTTGGTATCAAGCTGCTTTCTATGATTCCTCATTTAGGAATGGCTCACTGCAATCTTTGTTGCTTGCAGATTTCTGTGTACCAGTGATGAATTGCTTCCACTCAGCCTTGGAGAATGAGCTTAGTCATGAGCACTGAACATGCCAATAGGTGGTAATGGAGTTGGTCTGGGCTCCCTAGGGATGGACCTTTGGCTTGCTGTACCCTTCCCTCCTATACTAGAAGTAACACAAATTAGTTCATCGTTTAAGATTCGTAATGGCATAAATAAGGCATTTTGCACAGTTCACCATTCCAATGACCTGTTTTCCTCACGTACTAGACGGCAACTCATAAAGCATTAACTCACATGTGGCATTTTCCATGGATTAAAAAGGCTTTTGGAAGCCTCTTGGACATCTGCATGGATCCAAAAACCTATACAGATGTGCTAGCAGCCTTTACACATCACAGCTACAAGTAGGGACTGTCCTTATTTTGCCTACTAATCCATTCATCCCCTTTGCAGTGTCAGAATTCCCCACTGTGACCTGAAGAATGTCTATTTGCGAAGGAAACCACCAACCCAAACCGATGCCTGCGTGGTTCAGTGTCAGGATTGCTGTTTTCCCTCTCCTTGAAACCCCTCTCTCTGACACATGGACCTGGCAGCCTGCGCTGCAGCCGTTCACAGCACCAGCAGAGCCGGCTGCTTTGCCAGAAGAGAGTTTCTCAGAGCAGAGTCAGCAGAAGCAATGATCTGCCCAGTCCCCAGCAGCCTCAGTGCAATGTCTGGCTTCAGATGGAGCTTGTCAGGCCAGGATGTTTAATGATGGGCACAACCCTGATTACAAAATGGGCACACTGATTAAAATCCCTTTCTCCAGTTGGCTTGTGCAGGCAGACTCCATGAACTAAAGGATATTGCTGAAACTGTTACATCTTCTCAGCAGAGTGGATTACAGAGATTTCTCAGCACACTATTTAGATGAATTGACTCTTGGAAGCACAAGCTTTCCTGCACTTCTATCAAATGGCCTTTTAAAAGTGTTAATTTCCTCTTTTCTGGTTTTCTTGTCTCTGTAATAACTATGGATAATAGTTATCATATGTAATAATAACATAAGTAATAATTACGTCTCATAATAATATAGATTTATAACTACAAGCACTCAGTAAAAATGCTGGTGTCGGGAGTGAAGTGATCAGGTCAGCTCAACTTCTGCTAATGTAAATAAGAGGAATACTGATGGCAGAGAAAGATATGATGATTTACATCAGTCAAAAATATAGGCACATTGACTCTCAAAATCATAGAATCACAGACTGGTTTGGGTTGGAAGGGACCTTAAAGATCATCCAGTTCCAAACCCCACTGCCATGCGCAGGGACACAAGCGTTTGCCCTGATTGCTCTTCAGAGGCTTAATAAGAGACTGAAAGTCTCCTAAAATCAGATCCAGAGGCTTTTTGGACGATTATCCTGGAGGTTATAGGATTGATTAAAGACTTGATGAACAGATTTTTGCAGACCTCTGCATTGCCAAGAAAGAGCGCTTAATGAGAAAACCAGCAACGTTCCTGCTTCACTTGGGTAAACAGCAGGCTTTTATGCTACATAATTTAAGAAGCCTGTCACTTTGTTTTGTCTTCTATCATCGCATAGGGCTCTGCAGAACAGTTACTCTGGCTTTACACACAGGGTTTTAAATGGCAGCTCTGCTCCAAGGATGAGTGTGTGCCAGCGGCCGAGTACATCTGTACCTTTCAAGCTGCTTCTCACTTCCAGCTGTTTACTCTCCTGTATCTCATCAATGCACCTCTGAAGAGCTGTGCCATGAGGAGCTGGATGCACAGCAAAGGTCAGTGCTCTGTGAACAGGTTATCACTTGGAAACACTGTGCCAGTGTTCTCCCTTTGACAAAGGGTTTAAAGGAAGCAGGTTTTGGGATACAGCACTTATAGATGATTTTACTGGGTGGCCATGGTTGCAATTTCACTTGATAGCTACTGATTGTTAATTGAAGACCTCATAGCAGCCTTCCAGTATCTGAAGGGGGGCTATAGGGATGCTGGGGATGGACATTAGGGACTGTAGTT
>JANHGB010053139.1:0-13615 GCA_026283785.1 Coracopsis vasa
CAGGTTGGATGGGGCTTGGAGCAACCTGGTCTAGTGGAAGGTGTCCCTGCCCATGGCAGGGGGTTGGAACTGGATGATCTTTAAGGTACCTTCCAAACCAAACCATTCTGTGACTTTGAAACAAGCCTCAGCTTCCAGCCACACAGTGCAATATAAGCATCATTTACTCCAGAGGGAAACACATAGCTGAGTATGGAAGTACCCAGATATAGCTTATCAAGATCCCACCCACTAGCATTGAGTAGGCAGAAAGAAAAATGTGCTTCAAATCAAATCTGCATCCATGAGACACTTCTGTGTTGTTCCCAAGTTGGAACATCAGTTTGGGTTCCACCAATCCACAACGAAAACATTACAGCTCTCTCAGGTACTGTTGTGCTGAACCATAGGCTATCAAATAGCATAAACTTCTCAGGTGTCTCATGCACAAACTGAGAAATGTGCGTGCTCTGAGGGAACAGAGCTTAAATGTGCAGATTTCAGTCATCCATTGTGTTTTCTTAGCCAGGTTCCTTGAATCCGTAAAGTGTTCACCTTCAGAAGACTGCAGTGGCTATGCTGCTGGGGTCAAACATCTATTTAACACTACACAAAGCACAGAATAGGTTGATGATGACCAAGTATGTGCAAATAGGGAGTGACAAAGTAGAGCCCAAGAGCTAGTTTTATGGGTTTACTGATTTATAGTATTTTCACCTTCTTTTTTTTTAAGGCCTCATTCTGGGTCCTAAAACCAAAACAAAAATCCACTTGAGTCAGGACAGAGGTCAGCAATCACCATTTCAACCTAAAATATCTCCATTTAAATGCAAATGCTAGCCTTTTTTCCTGACCTTTAAATGCTCATTTCATAGAAATGGAATAGAAAGTGTAAATTTTGTGTCTTGGTATCTCTAAGCAGTTCCCATGTCACATTTTTTGTCACATAATTCCTTCTTATTAAATATATTCTTCCTGATTAAATAGATGTCATTGTATCAGTGTGCTCTAGCTCCTCAGAGACAAACCCCTGTAATTTTGCATGATGTTTCATTTCAGAGAGTACACAGATTAAAATGCAGATTATCATTGCTTCTTGCTCTCTGTTGTTTGAGATACACCCAAGTTTATGTGATACCAGCAGTAACGCTCCAATATTCTTTCTGAGGCTTGATAATAATGAATTTCAACAATACTAACATTCACAACAGAGGCTCACGAGCTCTCCTCGAACCAGTTCATCTACCTCAAAGCCTCATTCCCCATTTCAACTACAGCTATGTATCACCCTTAAATTGACTGGCAAATAACAGCCTATTATATGCATTTAAAATAAAATAAAAGAAATTAATGAATACATCTTTTAATATCAAGGGGGTGAAGCTGGTTACTGCCTAGGAAGTTATTACAGCAAAGTTTCCAGATAGCGCAGGACAAGGTCTAGCGACTAGTAAAGAAGTGTGAAATGTAATATTGAGCTATTTATTGATGTCTTAGCCCTGCTGGACATGGTGTGGCATGATTCCCTTCACTACGTGCATTGTGGTAGCATCTGAGTCAAGCCCTGGCCTGGCACATTCAGCCACACAAACAGACCAAGGAGATTCCTCCCTGCTCCTAGGAAGAGCCACCCCCTGTGTTTCTCTTCCACTGAAGTTCTTCTGCAGAGGTCCTCTGCACCTCCAAAGCAAGGCAGGAAAGGCCTCGTTCCTTGAAAGAGCATTTTCTGCCTGTTTAAAAAGAAACCTGACACTGCCATTTCAAGGAGCAATAACTTTGCAAAATGTCAGATTTTCAGCTAGAGGGCAAAAAGGAACCAGTTCTGAGGTCACACAGAGTCACATTCATCATCACTTATTCAATTATCTGTACCATCATTTCACATGTCATGGTCTCCCTTCCTTGTTTCACCAGCGAATAATGTTTGTAAGTACAGTTGTCCTCTCAGGGAGGCAAATAGGATTCTCTGTGCCTGCACATGCGAAAACATTTCTGTTGTTGCAGTTTGCACCGATCCAGTCATTAGTTTCTTAAATTAGATCCCATCCTTTTCCATGTATTTTACTTCATGACTCAAATCCGGACAATTTTACTGTCAATGAATTACATAAGCAGAATCACACTGGTGCTCTGGCAAACGTGACTCTAATTTTGATTAAAAACCCCCGTAATTATGCTTCATTATTCTATTTGTTGGGGGATGGCATGAAAAGTTTTCAAGATTGATTTTCCATGATGGCATTTGTTCCTCTTTGACTATCAATCTGGCTAATGGCAGCAGCAAGTCTAAGGAATTGTCAGTTCCATCTCTCAAATCAAAAAGTAATGAAGAAAACCCAAGTGTGAAAATCAGTGTTTTGTACAGATTATCAGAGTCATTGCTGGAAAACATTTTGGAATGAAAGATCATTGCTGATATTCTTCATCATTGTATAAAGAATTTCTCTGCCAATCCTGCAAATTAGAGTTTAACTATTAAACAAATTAACTCCTTAGCAAATTGTATGGAGTTTAGAAAGACTTAGGCATGCAAAGGACATAGCACAGTGTCAGACGATCACTAATCACAGCAACTGAAGAATCGCAGCACAGTCAATTCAATTTTCAGTGATGCCTCTTTAAGCTCTAATGAACCATGGTGCCCTAATGACAGGTTTCACTGAATCCTAGCCAATCAAGCAGAAATTTTATGGAGAAAAGGGAAAAGCTAAGAAGCAAAACCACTCAATAGCTGTTTTTAACAGCAATGTATTCAACCGTGGATTAATGGTTACCCTTTAAATCTGCAAAAAACTATCATGATAGAATTTTAACTTTGCAGTGCAGGTTTGACTTGTTTCTCCCCTCTTTGTGCCCTTCTCCCTGCCTCCAGAAGTCAAGGAAAAGAAGAAATAAATGCTGAAAACCAATGGAAGGCATCATGACAGCCTGGTTTGTCAGATACTGTGTCAGGATCTTAGGCTGCCCTCATAAGTTGAACCACTTTGATTTATTGGGCCATTAAAGTTCTAGTAATAATTCCAGCACGCTCCCACAACTAATGGTTACTGACAGGAAGAGTTTCTGTCTTTCCACTTAGCAGTGTTAAAAAAATAATGGATGCAATCCTGACCTCACTGAAGTCAATAGCAAAACTTCCACTCGGGTTCTGACTGATGGACTTTCACACAGACATGTCTTCCAAGCTGTAAAATGGTTTTCTAAAAGAGCAATTAAAGTATTCCAAATCAGGATTGTCAGCTGGCAAATTCTGTGCCGAAAGGGAACCTCTCATCAGAGGGATGGGTAGTCTTTTACAGTGTGAAGGACAAAAATGGGTGAGCTGCTAAGTGCTTGTCTTTCAAAATCTTCTTGGGTTTGACTATGTTGCAGGATGAGATCTGTTTCCACAGCAAGCATCTGAATCTGCTGAGGAAACACGAGCCTGTGCTACAGATTTAACTTCGGTCTTCCTAGAGCAAATCAGAAGGAAAAGAAATGAAGAAAAGTAATCAATACCTCTGAATGTTCTCTTGTTCAAAGGGAAAAATTTGGATGTTGCTGACTTAGCAAAAATTGTTCTTCTTACGAGAGTTCAAGCTGGGATGAAGAAACAGCTCTTCACGATTTTCAGGCCCATGTAAGGCTTCTCTTGAAAGGATGATGATGAAAGACAATATAGAAAAATACTCTTTCCTTTCTGGCTTTAAGAATTACAGTAGAGATTAGTGTGTCAGCAAATCTCTCCCTTCCTCCTGCAGAAGAAGTGGGACATGTCACACTTACTCAAGCTCAAGAGCAAATTAATGGATTTTGGGCCTTACTCTATGAAGACTCCCAGAAAATCCCTGTGTTATGAAGAAAATTACTTCTACAAAGCACTTAACAGAGGTTTCATGGGCAAACTGGCACAGGAGATTCTCTGAGGAAAGGATATAAGAAGCTAGTCTTGCTTGGCATTCAAATAGATCAAGAAAAGTCATGTAGTGCTGTCTTTCACCTTTATATTATGTTCAGTAGGTGAAACTTGCTTCCATTCTCCATCTGTAAAATGGGAATGACAACAGTGGAGTAGTATCATGGAATAATATCAGTGAATAATAACAAAGTAATACCAAGGAACTTCTGATTCAGCCTCTCACACAAGGACAGTATGTCAGATCTGGATATTAGTACATCCCTTCAGTCTTAAAACATGTTTCATTTTGAAGCTACAATTGCTCTCTTCATTAGACGAGACTGTCTTATGGCTGTGATGCTTCTAAACCATATAACCTCATATTTTAAATCATGCATAAGAAGATTCTAGGGCTTCAAATTCTAGACTAACTAGAGACAAATGTGCAAAAAATGTGCAAACCAGAGGAGCAAAAACTGTTTCCAGTGCTTTTATATGAGGAGCTAATAAAAATTTAAGTGAAAAAATACTGTTTCATGAAGGTCCTAAAAATTAACTGTATCAATGAATTTGAACAGACAAATGTAATTATACCATCTATATGCTTGGAAGCATTAAAATTAAGAACTAAATCGAGAGCTGCTTTATTGATTTTTGTGACAGAAAGGCATCTACCAGATCCTTCCCTTTTCAAAACAATGTTTCCACTTTCTCATTTTTTGGTCTTAATTTACAGGAATTTTGTTAAAAAAGTAAGGATATTTTATGGATGTTCCTTACAGGTCAATCATTTTCTCTCAGAAGTTTGGTGGTTTTGTGGACACCTAAGTCCGTACAGCCTGAAGAAAACACAAGATTTAACAACACTTCAGTTTAGTATGGTCTAGGCAGTATGAAGAATTGACATCAAAACAGAGAATTTTTCACTGCTGTACCTTCATCCTGACTCTGACCCGAGCTCATAATTACCTTCATGTCAGTGAATCAATTCAGCTGTGCTGCTCGAATTCATAAGTACTGACCTTTGATAAATGTGAAAGCAGATGGCTTTGTTGGATCACTGGAAATTTGGCACGTATCACACACCACAAAAACTATGCTGGCCTGTCAGCATCTTTTTCAGCCTTTCCCTTTTCTCCCCCCCACCTTTTTTATAAGGGTAGAGAGCTGGATCAACACAAAACATACTTACTGTTCCAATTCGCTCTTCAGGCACGTTTGAGAAGGAAGGTCACAAACCAGCCCTTTCTCATCCCCCCCCAAGAGATTCCTGCTTTCAAATACAAGAGCATTTAGGTTTAAAATTTACCTTTTAAGATCTTTCAGAAGGAATAAAAATGTCTTGACCATACAGACAATAAATGACCAACACATACAACAAATCTACTCAGAAAAAGAATATTTGTAAGCTTTATTACTCAGGATAACTATGACAAAGTGGTACATGAATGACTTAGCAGTCTAGGAATTGCCAGACAAGATCATCTAAGTGATTCAACTTCTTCCGTATCATTTCACCAGCTATGGCCAATGCCAGATGTTTCTAAGGAAGATACAAGAAATCCAGATGGGCACAGTTAATGGATAACATTATGCTTAAAGATAAACGTTTTCTCCATATTGTGAACGTAATCCGAGTTTGTCTTTTGCCCTGAAGCAGGGTCATTTAAATTACTTCCAAATCCCAGGTTTTCTCATTTAGGTCTAGTTTCACACAGCTCTGGTCATGACAGTTTCCCTTCTTCCACCACCAAAACGTGACTTTTGAACCTTTTAGCCAACTTCATCAAAACTAAAATGAAAGGGCATGAAAGTCTGAGACAATTATATTCCCAGAGTATCATGAAAGTCAGCTGACACACCTAAAGAAACACCCTAACTCATGCATCTGCTGAGGGAAAGATAGGCTGTAGCCTGCAGCAATACCTCCTGTTTGGCAGCACCCAGCCAATCAATCACATCACACTTACAGGCTCATCAACCCAATCATGCCTAACCCCAACCAAAGTCTGTTGACCCGGGAGAGGTAAGGGTCTCCTGCACAGTCCAGGAGAGGAGAAAGAAAGGAGTTGCTGTTAATCCATTGGGGATATTCAGGTGACAAAGGACACGTACTCAGAGGAAACCTGGTTTCATTCATTTGATTGAACACTGAGTAACTTGAGAAGCCTTTCCCTCTATGTGTAACTATTGACTCTACAAAAGTCTAATCCTAGCACCTCCCCTTTCACCTTTTGCTCTTACTTCTTCTGAAGGCTTGGCCTAATATCCCAGAGCTGTAACTAATCAAACATTATGCATTTTTTATATCAGCTTTTGCTTTCTGTGGCTTGTCCCATTTTATTAAACTTCTCCCACCTTTTTCCTCATGCACTACAAAGCAAGTTCTCACCTCCGTGTTGTATGTAACAACTATTCAATGTTTCTATGCCTTCCTTTACAGGGAAAACAATCTTTTTTGAGTCTTTCTGCATAAAAGAATCTTTCTATGCCCCTAAATTATATTCACTGCCTAAATGTGAATCCTTTTAAGTTCTGTGCGAGTTTCTGTCTGAGAAAACATGTCTAGAAGCCTCTGACATGCAAACATGCAATTAATCCATCATTACAGTATTTTCTGCACACACTTGCAGTCCATGTCTTAGACAAGCTAACATTTAGTTCATTGTTTTAGCTGCAATCATACATTGGTCAACATTCATGATAACAAACATTTTTTAAAGGCTGGTGTCCAAGATTCAATATCTGTCTACATAGAAAAGCGCTGCAGCTTTATCAGCAATACAAACCTCTACAGCATGAGGAATGTAGAGATGTCTGAAATTCTGAGATTAATTTCATCTGCTTCTCTTGTGGGTGCTACAATGACAGATGCAATACTATAATACTGGTAATATATAAGAGCAGAATAAAAATATTCACTAGGAATTGGAATAAACTTTCAAGGATCATTGCAAACCTGGTTTATGACAGAAGATACTCATGCACAAACCTGGTTTATGGCAGAAGATACTCATGCACAAACCTGGTTTATGGCAGAAGATACTCATGCACAAACCTGGTTTATGACAGAAGATACTCATGCACAAACCTGGTTTATGGCAGAAGATACTCATGCACAAAGTCTGCACAGCAACAGACAGTAAGAAAAAGCAAATTGAAAAGTAAAACCAGAAGGGAACGATGCCACGGCATTTTACTGCCACTAATTCTACTGAACAAAATTGCTACTAACAGACTTAAAGGCAGAAAATTACGTGGAACAGGCGGCAACAATTCACTCATGCTAGAATATAAGCTGAACTTCTCATACAAACTTCCTTGTGTGCATGCCAGGGCACAGGGATCAACTTCACATGACACCCGAATGATATATGTGCCACTGCAACACATCCAAGCACGCACCACATAAAATACAGCATAATTCCTCATGTAGAGGAAAGGCTCCTGCACCTCCTGACCATTAAACAAGAGGCTGATCAGCGTGTCCTAGAAAAAATAATTCTTGCCAACCTATGGCTTTGGCATCATTTTATCCTTAAAAGCCTCAATAATGAGCATTGATGCCTTAATTTGTTCATTTAAACATTAGAGGCTTCCAGATCTATTAATCTGATGCTCTATTTAAATAGTCTACTGAATTGCTAAACTTGACTACATTAAATCTGAATTTTAAGTGATTAATTTAAAACAACTTTTCTCCTGGAACAGCAACTGGCATTTAAGCTTTTAAACTGCTGTCAACATTTAAATTAGTCATATATAAGTGTTTCAACCTGAAGGGGCAATAAATTAATTAGGATTCATTTACTACGCCTTATCATGAACCCGTCACAAATATAACCTGGCAGTCCCAGGGCACTGGTTTAATATTTGAAGAGAGAAAAGGAGTGGTTGCAAAGCAGCATGTGGTGGGTGTACATCAACACAAAGCAGTGCAACTCAACAGCGACACCAGATCTGCCAATACCAGAATAAACTATTAGAATAATGAGGAAGTGGACAGTCAAGTGTGTGAGAATGTGTGCCAAGATCTAGATGGATGCAGTGTAGACAGTTTTCTGTGACAAATAGGAAGTGTAGTCAATGGAGAAAACCCCTTTCCTCCTGGAAGGAGCCAGACTCCTGGGGGTTTATGGAGTTGGTCTGGAAGTCTTTTAAAATGCCTCTTTATGCATCCTTCCTGTCATAAGATTTTATTCTTTTGAAGGCACATTTCCTACTCCTCTATCAGATTGCATATGATTCAAATTCACTGGGATGAAGCTACAGGACAATAATTTGCTCTTATAATGACTGTCCCCTCAGACAGAAATGTAACTCAAACACATATTATTAGAGTAGTCCAACTTCACGTTGTCTGAAAGAACAGATGAGAACGTAGCTCTGTGACTGACACATGGGGACCGAATTGCTGCTCTCAGCTGGCCACTCACTGCTGCTCACCATTTGATCTAGCAGCAGCAAACAGAGGCCAAGGGATGCACTAAAAACATTCGCTCTTGGACCTGTCCTAGTCATTACCTTCAGTATGAGTTGCTACAGAGCGGAGATGAGGCTCTGGTACAACACAGCAAGCCAGGTTACATGTCTTTCCTGCTAGTCAGCAAACTGTCTAGTATTTATTGTGGAACATGGATACTCAGCACAGAACTATCATCTCTAAATCATATCCCACCCTTGATTAAAAAACTAGGAATGTGCAGATTAGCAATGAGAAGTGGTACAAAATACTTAATGACCATTGCTTACGTGTCCACAGACAAAACTCCACAAGCTGTGCTTGTATTAAATTTGTTATTTTCTATTACTGCTATTCCTGCTATTTTCTATTATTTGATATGAAGTAGAGAGTGATGTGACTTCAGCTCCTAGTTAGGCAAGGAAGCAGTGCTAAGGGTTTTAGTGTGTACAGGAGTAGGTCCTGGCAGTTTATGCTCTGTTCCTGAAGCCATGGGGATGGAAGTCTCTGACCTCTCAGTGACTGGGAAAGCTTTTGCAATCAATCCCACTGTGGTGGTCTATGCAACAGAAAACAGATTTGGAAAAAGAAATAAGAAGAAAACCAAGAACTGATAATCAAAATAAGTCCACATGGCAAATAGTAGGAAGCCAAACTAACCCCTGCTAGTATCCCGAAATTAATCTCAGTCAATTTTACTTATTTCTGCCAGGAAATAACTGTGAGAGCCACCTGCCAAAGTACTACTAAACCCCTCTTCGTGTTACTGCAATTTCTACAGGAAATTTGTGTAGGAATATTAAGGGAAAACAAATGTTCTCCAACAGTAAAAAAAACAGTACGGACAAAAAGCAATTGAAGAGGGAGAAATGAGTGACACCACCAGACTTGGACTGGCTGGTCTGAACTGGCCCCTTCTGGGCAACAAGATGGAATAACCAAAGGTCACAAAAGGAGCAAGTGGAATGGAAAATCTTGTTTTCTCTAATCAAATTTGGTGCATACAGGTATGTGTAATCTAATTCCAGGCTGCCAGATTAAGATATTAACCCAATTATGTTCACTTTATCATCTTGTAAAAATGAACCATCATTTTATTTAAATTTGTTCAACTGTTAATGGTTAAAAGAGTAATATATTCCAGTGTCAATACAGTGCCAAAATACATTTCATATAGAAAGCATCTATTTATATGAATCATAATCAGTCTAGACAAGTGCAGAAGCACTTCGTAGTACAGACCCAGAGGCACAACGGATAGTAAATTGAGTGGGCATAGAGAAGATTTACATTAGTGAATCTGAAAACTCATTTCCTAGGCCCATTCATAATGGGGAAATTATTGTCCCATTCCCTATAGACTTTCCATTATCCCATTATAAGGAAGCCAGAACTTCTATCCATGCTTCCACGCCCATGCACATACTGCATCAGGAGATTATGTGAACTTAATTTGGCCAAGGGCCATAAATTCACTGTGAAAGGCAAATGAAGATACTCTCAATCTGGTCACTAAGGCGTGACATCCTAAAATCAAAGTAAGACAGAGCTGAAAACCCATGTTGAATACAGCGTGTTCTACCTAGGTGGTAAAGACCAACTGTGCTCTAACACATGGGTGTCCCCAAATTAACAGAGTAAATATGTATATATATAACTATCTCCTTGGGGCCAAGTGACCAATTTTCAGACTGTTAAGCACAAGCAAACTGAGAAGGAAAGTGCACAGTGCTGCAGCTTAGTGGCACTAAATTCTTCCAAATTGTATCCTGTAAAGCCAGCCCAAACACCAATTTGTCTAATGCTACAATGTTATATTGAAGGCAAGGGAATATTAATGCTAAAAAGTGGCAATTTGGAGGAAAATGGGATACCAGCAAAAGGGAAAATGGATTTTTTTAATTCAGACCCCTAGAGAATTTCCCTTATCAGCCGTTTGCTCACCAGAGCTCTTCAGCCCAAGCTTAAGTGCTTGGGTGAACTGGGGCCACGCCACCTTATCAATCATGTTCATGTTTAAGAAAAATACCTTAAAATTTTTTTAAGTTCTAAAAAACCAATATACTGGAAAATTTGAAACAAAGTTTGTCTATGAAGCAACACACCACATCCTTGTCAGGGGAGATCTGTTATTTAAAGTGTCACAGGATGAGGAAGACAACTATGAGAACTTTCGAGGTCCACAGACGAGCATTCTCTTTTCTCAGTGCTTTTCGCCCCTTTCCCGTTTTGCTGCCATCCTTCTCAAACACACAATCATCATCTGTTATGAAGATTTTAGGTTTTATAAAACCCACTGCTTTATCCTATCTGTCATCCGTTTCCATTCTTTGCAAAACCAGCCAGACGGAGTCACCTACAGGTGACTGAAGTTTACTCTTCAGAGAGGGATTCGGAGAAGGTTGTGAAGCTTTTATCAACGCTGTCTAAACAGGCCAGGCAGGACACGGAGGAAGCAGACAAGTGAGAAAGAGGCACGCACGTGGCACTGACCTCTCTGCTATGACTGATGTGCACTGACTAATGTGCAATTTATTAAGGCAGGTTCTTGTGGAAGCTATTTGATGTCAACTAGAAAGGACAGCTTATCCAGTAAGGGAGGTTTCAGTATGTCTCTACCAACCCTCAGAACTACCTCACAGAGCACGTAACTAACTGTCAGGGTTTACTACCCCACGAGATATGTCATAATTACATTAGGTGGGATGCCTGTCTCTCTTGCAGCCAACATATTAAGGCAAATGTAAAGAAGATTACACTAAAGCAGATGTAAAGCAAAACACACATGATGTAAAATAGATGGAAATAAACTATAGTGTACCTGCCTTTGAAAAATGAGTATCTGACCACATGAGCAGCAGCCCTGCATTAAGAAAAAAGACTGCTTGCTATGCAGCTGATGTACCTCTCTCTAGAGCAGCACAGGTAAAGCTCACTCTGGAGAACACAGCACTGGGTGCTTCCTGGGTGCAACATAAACCACAAGAGCAGATCAAAGGTCTTACCTTGGAGTTGTAAAAAAAGGCAACTCAAAACAAATGCAGCTCCACACACCCCTTCAGCAATCTAGTAATTACCTGTGTTTATATGAAAACTGGACACCACCCTCTTCTCCTAACAGAGAACTCCAGTAGGTTTTCCTTCAACCCCCACTCCAAGGGCTCCAGGAACAGAGCACGTAGCTTTAACCAACACACAGAAAGCATTAAGTATACAACCCCCCACACACACTCTCTTTCGTTAATTAACACAAAGTATTTTAAAATATCAACTATAATAATTATTACTTTAAAAGAGCTGTGATGAAGGATCCTAGTAACTCGAGTAGCCTGGAGAAGGTAAGTAGCAACTGTTCATCACCCCTTCACATGCAAGAACCAGAGTCAAGTACAACAGGCACCAACGAAGATGAAAGAAAACCCAGAGGAAAATCAGAAGGATACAATTCTTCATAAAACATGCAATAAAACAGGGAACCAACATGACACAATGCTGCAGATATGAAGCATTATGTGCCTTCAAAAGCAACAAGAGACATTCAGGAAACTAAAATCTTCTTAGAGTTTCAATCTTGAAACTCCACTTCCAAAACTGTCACACAGGCTCCTTGATATAAAGGCCACAGACCTCTGGTGAACTCTTAGCTTGTATCTGTCAGTTTTTCAGGCTGCTTTACAATTAAAAGTTGGTTTCTTTTAGCAGCCTTCCAGTAGCCTGTGTGTCCTCTATCAAATATCTTAATGTAAAAACCTATTCAGCTTCATGGAAGTTCTGTTTTACTTACTTAGCCAGTCAAACGCTTCTTTCTTCTTGTTTACACACTACAATTATTCATTTGTTTTATCATTTTACACAACTCAAATGCAATTCTGTTTTATCAGAAGGCATAATAGAAAGATCACTTTAAGGCCAGCACCCCATATAATGTAATTTACCTCCATTACCCAGTTTGCTTAAAACATTTTGCCTGGGAACAGCCAGTAATAAAAAGCACTTCAATCGACCTCATCCTTGAGCTATGCCATAATTTTCAATTCAGGGTGTTCGCACCATGAAAAGAAAGGTAAAACCAGAGTCTGTTATAAAAATATCAAGCATATTAAAGCAAAAATTGGTGGAAGAACTTGAGAGATCATTGTTCCCCTGCCTCCTCAATCATTCTAACAATTTCACTCTGAACCCAGCTTAAACATATTAATACAGGCATTTCCAACATCCACACTATTTCGTTATACACCGCATGGAATTTTAAAGGTATCTTTTTCAAATGCACAAGTCCAATTGACTTTCAACAAAATACATATTCCGACCTCGTAGAGAAGTTGTGTGTTGGGGTTTTTTAAGCCTTGACTTCAGGGCAAGAATCTTGAGAAGCTTTTCTCTGCTCATAGCTGCTCTAGCATGGATCTTAACTATTTCACTAACAGAGTTACATAGATTGCACACAACCACAGCCAGTTCTATTTGACATATCAATGATTCTAGAAGATACTCCTTGTTCTTCCCTATTTTCTGACAAACTTTGATTTTCTTACTGGGTGAAAACTGTCACTGTCTCTAATGAGAGTGTAGAGATACATCCCTCTCTTCTTTAAAAATTACTTTAACCAACAAAGCAAGGAGATAAGTGTACTACCACACCTTCCTACTCCCAAACCTAAACATTTTGGAACAGTGGGATTGATGAGATGTCAGGATACTCAAAGAAGATTTAAGAAAAATCACTTTTTGCCAGTGTAGGAAGACTGACAGCATTCCTTGACCCTCAGAATATAACAAATAACATCTTCACTGATGTCTGATCATAGTAATGGAGTTCAATGAGAAACTGTAAAAATAAAACTGTAGAAACAAAGAAAACATAAGCAATAAAGTAATTGAGTGCAGGGCCAGCAAAAAATAAGAAAAGGCCAAGTATCACACATGTCAAATATTATTCACCCTTCTCCTTGCCATCTCTAGTAGACAGCTTGGAGATAATAAAGTTACATCAGCAGATGCAGGAAGATGCAAACACAGATTGGTTTATTTTTTCTAGATGGACCTAAACCTCATAGCAGCCTTCCAGTGTCTGAAGGGGGGCTATAGGGATGCTGAGGACGGATTCTTCATTAGGGACTGTAGTGATAGGACAAGGGGTAACGGGTTCAGACTTAAATAGGGGAAGTTTAGATTGGATATAAGGAAGAAGTTCTTTACTGTGAGGGTGGTGAGGCACTAGAATGGGTTGCCCAGGGAAGTTGTGGATTCTCCATCCCTGGCGGTGTTCAAGGCCAGGTTGGACAGAGCCTTGGGTG
>JANHGB010053140.1:0-18478 GCA_026283785.1 Coracopsis vasa
AGAATTTCTTCCTGATATCTAATCTAGATCTATCCTCTTTCAGTTTAAAGCCATTCCCCTGTGTCCTGTCACTACCTGCCCTTTAAAAAGTCCCTAAGGTATCCTCAGAGCCTCTATTCTCCAGGTTCTACAGACCCAATACTATCAGCCTGTCTCCACAGGAAGTGCTCCAGCTCTCTGAGCACTTCATGGCCTCCTCTGGACTTGCTCAGGCAGGTCCAGGTCCCTCTTGTGTTGGGGTCCCAGAGCTGAATGCAGGACTGCAGGTGGGGTCTCACAAAAGTGGAGTAGAGAGAGAGAATCACCTCCCTCTACCTCCTGGGGTGTCTCAGTTTCTGTTCTTCCAACGAACACACATTTTCCAAGTGAAAAACGCATTCCAGACGTACTACATGGTTGAAGAGAATTGGCTTCCATTTCCAGTATTGATGCGCCATGCATATGATAATGAAATACTTCAATATTTATACATTCCATTTCTATATTTACATTAAAAGGGTTTTTTTTTTTAACGATTAATGGAAGTGAGAAAAGCTAGCACTATAAATACATCTTTATGGCTTTTACCAATGAAATATTGATTTCAAGAGAAAAGCACAGATCTTTAACCTAAATATCCTTCCATTTACAGATGCAGTGCAGGCCTTCACTGGTACCCAAGTCAGGCTCTGTAAGGAGGGAATGGAAATAATTGCAAGTGGAGTGAGGAAGAGGAAGCCTGAATCCACTTTATAAACTGAGCTTATTTACAGACCTAAATCCTTGATCACATGATTCCACTCCTTTGTACATTTCTTTGCATTTACTGTAATAAAAATTATAAAAACACAAACAATTTTAAAGGGCAGAACCAGCCCAAATGTCCTTCATCATTTGCACACTATTGTGACCATCTAGGGGTCTTCAGTGCTTGCTAAATATGCCTGATTCTGATCTGGAATTCCAACCCACTGACTCTATGATTGCACCTTCTGAGTCTATGAATACATGAAGAAATCCCAAGGCCGGCTACTAAGGAAGCCAGAGAATTTTTGTTTCATGTCTTGGGCAAAGGAGAAAAATGGTTTTCGAAGTAGATTCTGTCAGTTGTTTGATGTGCTAATAAAAATTTAAGACACTTCTTATTGCTTTACCTCATTTAGTATTAAAATATGAGCCATCCATGGGGACATGGATTGGACTAGATGTCCTTACTGGCTCTTTCTACTTTGCTTACAGACACTTCCCTAAAGGCAAACTGACAGGCTCCCTAGGCAAACCGAAATGAGACCTGCATACAAACAAGGCTTCTGACTCATGAATGATTAAGATGAAGAATACTGTGGAAGCAGCAGAGAAAAACAACCGAGCCATTTTCCAAAAAGAAAGTAAAACTATGAATGATGTTTCTGGCCTTACAGCCAACCCAACTGCTTTCTTACAAAAGGCCTGTGACAGCAAAGAGGTACTGAAAATGCATGTGATGATATAGTGTATCAAGGGTAATGATCCTCTCCTGCCTTTTTGGTATGACCCTTCTCAAATTAGCCAAAACTACTGTGGGAAACTTCTTCAATCAAAATCTGTGTTACATATTACCACAGCGCAGATAAAACAAGGTACCAGGGGGTGAAGTTCATCAAAGGGTAACACTTGTTGCTGACCTCGATTCTGACACTCAGTCTGCAGTGACAAGACAAGTGGAAGTTACTATTGATTTGTTCTGACTGCTTTGGAAGTGCAACAGCTTCCACTTCTCTCATCTTTCACATCATTAATTATCTTGAAAGGGAGCGTGGCGTACAGACAATGCTTGTTACAGAGAAAACTGTATGACTGAACATGAGGTGACAGTGCAAGAACATGACTACAGTTCTACAGGATTAGCACAGGTAGATTATTTTGCCTTCAATAATGCCTCTGAAGGTATAGTCAGTAATAAGCACCTCTGACACACAGACCAGTTCTCTTCAGCTGTATAAAGTAAAAATAGGATTTGTAATCCTTTAGTAGCTTTTCCATTCTTTTTACTAAATATATCCTTTGGGAAAATCCTGGTTCACGTATTTTTTAATTTACAGTCTTGGGCAGGAGAAAGTCAGACTACTGAATTTCTCACCATCTTAATGCAGTCCTCCAACACTGTGGCCAACACGTTCACCCATGTTCTCTCATGCAGATCCACTAATTAAAGTTCTAGTCCTGCAACAGGGTCTCACAACGGCAACAGAAGAGCCCTGGCAGAACACGAAGCAGCATGGATAGGCTCTAGCAAATTCTAGTTCCAGCATGAGGCATAACGGATGGTACGGTTCAGCTGTCAAATCATTTCAGCAGAAGCTCTCCAAAGAAAAATTCAGCCCTCTGCAGAAAGCAAGGTCAGTGATTCAACACTTAATTCATTTCCTCTTATTCAGTTCTAGCCAAAGCCTTGAAATGAAGGGATAAAGAAAGGTTCCTTTCAGCCTCAGTGCCCACATTTCAGAATGATGTATCTATCTAATGCAGTATCATATACCTAGGAGAGCAAATAAAACACTACAGGATTCTTAAACTATCATTTGACTTTTTCCCTTTTTTTTTTTTTTTAAACTGGAAGGCTCTGAAACTGTGTTTCCACATGCTATTAAGGATGGTAGGTGTTCCATAGACTCTCATATTCATTTATGTTCAGAATACTCAAGCTCCTCTCCACACAGCTCCCCTTTTTACCTTCTGTCGCTGCTGAATGTTGCTCATCGTGTCTGGTTGAAACTCCAGTTTGTCTGTTCGACAAAGTTTCCAGTATAAAATAATAACAATCAGAAGCACCACAGCAACTGGGACTGCCACACCAACGATAATCCATAGGTTGCTATTCTGTGACTCTGAGGTGGACTCCTTCAGCTTCTCCACAGCTGTGAAGTTAAAAGGAAGACAGCAATAGTGCATGGTTATATATTTTAAACTGAGGACACTTCAAGGTTGTGTATTTTTATGTGCTTGTAAATGCTAGTTAAGAAATTTATCAGAAACCAGCTGCACATCACAGGAAATGTCATATTACCTATAAGTTAACGTATGTCACACTCAGGAAGCAGATGATCGATTGAACCAGCCTATCTTCTGAAGGCCTGTGCCTTCACTAATACTAGTGAAAATACACTTCTGCCACAACATCCTGAAACCCAAACCTGAGCTGACACAGTGAAATGGGTCCAGAAAAATTACATGCCACTAACAAAGTGGAGAAGGATTTTCCAATATTATTGCCTGTTTCCTGCTTTCAGTGGTGTTATCAGCTGCCTTTTCTCTTCAGTTCTGTGTTACGTACTTTGTGGCTTTCCCCATTAATAATCACAGCCAATTTGAAATCAGCAAGACCCTCCTCCCTAAGGTGTATAGTTCCACATTTTTTTATTACTTATTTTCCTTCCTCTGTTTCACTGTCAGTGTGTGAGATCCTTTAGCCCGAAACAGAAGACTTTACGCTTTAACTACTGGAAAGTGTAATCAAACCAGTCACACATGTAAAAAGTGAACTGGAAGAATCAACAAAGCTTTCACTTGCTCTATTTTGCATAGTGGTTATACGTGGGACTAAAAACAACAGCAGTAACACATTACTAGTCAAAGTGATGCACTTTCTTAAAATGATGTCTTGAAGTTAAAAAGAATATTCTGTGCAATCTTATTTTTATATATCATTTTAATAATAGCCATTCTAATGATGAACCTAGAGATAAAAGGAACATATTATAATTCCTGTATTTTATACATCTGACAGCTCATTTATGGCATTCCATTTTGTTATAAAAATAACTTTTTTTTGATCTAGTTTCTTCCAGTAAGAAGAATCATTTAAAAGATTTCTATGATGCCATGCCTCTTAGAAGGGCTTTCTAATGACATGTCGAAGATAAGTTTCAACATGAAGAATAAGCTATAAACAACTTTTTGCACTTCTGTCTAACCAATATCACAGCCCATTAGCAGATATTAAGCAGATGTATATGAGCTACTAACCCATTTTTAAACTGCTGCTTTAATGAGGGACAAAATTTAAAAACACATCCAGATGGTGCAATTATTACTATTTTCTTCACTTTCTTTCTGCAGAGAACTTGAAAAAAATCAGACACGTTTGTTCTATTGGCAAAATACCCTGTGGTACAATGCAACTGATGCCTCCATATTGCACAAAAACCAGAAAAGATAATTAAGCATTCATGTCAATGAGGTATTTTGCAAATCATATACACGTCCATTACTGTTTAAAATACTTCCCGAGTTTCTTTCCTAATCATAACATGGAATTTTTAGTAGGTCTTCTGTCTTGCTTCCTGAATAAAATAACTATATGACTTTATATTACCTGTCGTATTTATTCTGATGTGTATCTAGTAAAAAACCATGACTTTTATACTACCTTTATTGAAAAGTCACATTACTTATATATTACTGATGGACAAACAAATAAAAATAAGGTCAACCATACTCAATGGAGGAAATAAACTGCTTCTTTTTGCTTAGACCCTTCAAAACACCCCAACTAGCATTAGCCTACATCTTTCACTTGCAGAAACAATAACTCAGACAAAAAAAGTAGTGTCTTGTGTTAAACATCACTGCTATTACTCAGCTAAAGGAAACACCCATTTCACACTGACACCCTCCTATCCCACAGTCACTGGATTTGTGCAAGATCCTGGGCAAGGTAAGTTGTAAAGAAATACTGGACTAGCAGAAAGAGATGAATGGCAAAAAGCTATCTAGTTAGCACAGCATTTTCCTAGCACAAGCACTTAAGTGAATGCAGTGAGGCTTGCACTTAAAGACCCTGTTGCAATTCCAGGCTCAGCAGTCATCAAGAAGCAAAGCAACACCACATAGCTCACTGCAAGACTGATAAAAATTATTCCCTCAGGAGTGTCAAAATTGCAGCATCCCCATAACAAAACACTGCAACAGTGTGCCCTGACAAGTGTCATAATCTTCAAAGCTCACATCACCCTTCCCATTTCTCTCTGTTGGCATTAGCATGGATTTGAAAGGGCTTACGCTGTGCAACGGTGCCTTCAATGCGGTATCCAAGGATGATTGCTGCCCGCTGGATGTCAACTCTGTTCATCAGGTCTGAGCACTTCAGAGCACTTAGTCTCTCTCCATCTTGGTCCTCCACAAAATAGATCAGCTCCACAGGGTTATCAACACCAACTAACCGTGACACGTTCACAATCTGAAAAGAAATCGGGAAGCTTTTACATTTTAAGTTGTATTTATTTTGGGCTCCCACATATTTGGCCTTTCAGCCCTTACGCTCTCTCCCTCTTCCCTTCACAGGGCCTGGATCTTAAATGACACTTATCTAAAAATAGACACTTGGGACAAATAGCTTTGCCAAGAGTGAATCAATATCTGCCTTAATTCTCACTGTGTGCAACCCCTAGTGTGTAAAAAAAGATTCTATCTTGCATTATGTAGTAGAAATACAATTGCTGTTAAAGAAAACCCTTCTATCTGTGACACCAAAGAATATGATATAATACTAACAACGCAACTTCTCTGAGCTGGTACAGTTTGGAAAGTATCAATATCCAGAGAAGTCTGATAGGAAGATGTGCCCTGTGCAGTGCTCCAAAATACTGTATGCAGCAAAGGTAACATACACAAAGGCTAGTTCTCTCTTCTGAGATGAGCTTAAGTCAACATCAGGCAAGCTTAGATACACAAAGCTAATATTCAGTAATAATTTTCTTCTAAACTAAAATTCAGGATATTTTAGCCTAATAGTTGCATAAATGATTCTGAGTAGAAGTCTTCCAGAGGAAGACAACATTGCTGGAGTAATATATTGGTGTCTAATTACACTATTCAAGTGCAAGCACTATTCAAGTACTTGAAAAGAAGCACTATTCAAGTGCTCCTGGGCCTGGGAAATTTACAGAAATATCCATTTGGTAAATGAAAGGAAAATTTCCTTGGAGGCAATCCTTGCATAATAAATTTTTTTGGTAAACCTTATGTCTCCATTGTCTTTCCCTGTTTTATGACAATGTACAGATCCAGTACTGAAGAGAAGTGCTTTCATTCTGAAGATGCAAACACCATGCCACTCTGGAAGCCTCTACGGCCTTTAGCATTTGTCAATTTGTAGCTGTTGAAGAGATTAATGTGATTGCACTTTCCCCTTCTCTAATTACCTATGCTGATTTGCTTTGGTATTCATAGCATACACCTCTTTGTTTCAGGTTTTCCAAACGTTAAGCAGCTATACATGCAAATATTCTGTTAGCTTCAAATACCACTGTTTGCTCTTCCTCAACAAAAGTACCTGCACAGCTGCCTTCAACCTCCATACAGCTCTCTCTAGAATCCACCTTTTTACATGAAGGAATGTATTTGATGCTGTGGGAAGTAATTCTTTCTATCTCCCTCTAAAGATGTTAATAATCAAAAGAATGCTTGCTATGAGAAAGCCCTGTAGAAAACCACCACATATCTACATTGCATGTAAGAATCACATAACATTTTTGAATTCCTGTAAAATTAGATCTTATACATTATAACTCTCCTCTGCTTAACCATTTACATGTAATGGTGAGCTCAATCTAGAATCAGGCCAAAAAAAAGTAGGAGGTATTCCATCATGTAAAACGGAGTTTGAAGAGCTCTGACAGGAGTTGTCACAAATAGAGCAATATATTTTGCTTTCTTCAGAATTACCCTTTACTATGAAGTACACATTAAATTAATTAGAATCTCAAACACTGCCTGCAGGCTTAAAGTGAACAGACAAATGTTTGCATCTCTGAGGCTTACAAAAGCAAAGCTCTGTATTATTTTCTTTCCTAGTTCCCAACAAAACAATCATGTTGAAGGAAAGCAGAGCAATGTTCTAGCTCAACACGGATGATGTTCTGGTCTTTGGGGACATCGACTCAACATGTCCTAAAAAAGCATTTCCCAGTGGTGGTAACAGCAAGGTATGTAATAAAAAAAAAAGAAAAAAAACAACCCAAAACAAACCAAAAACCAAAGTCTTCTAGGCCAAACCGACTGAAAGCAAAGAGTAATGCTGAACGTCAGTCACCTTTGATGTAAGAAACAGAATACCTACAAACAGAGCAGGAAAATATGCAGATCTCTGAAACACAGCACGACCTGCTAGCAGGACCCATTAACCAATGCTGCTTCTCATCCTGAATACTATCGGCTAAGGGGCAATGATCTCTGCCTGAAGGTACAAGAGAGTATCAATACGTAAGGTTTCAACATGCATACTCCGCAGCTGTAAGGATGAATCTGGTTTCACAGAACCCAGACACATCGTTAGTTAGCAAGCGTTAACAGCTTTGTATTTCTGCTTCAGCTGGGCTGCCTTTACCACACCCTGGCCTCAGCGCACAGAGCAGCAGGGTGTTCAGACTGGTATCTTCCTGAGCAGCATTTAACTCACACGGACAGCAAGGAAGCTGAGACGCAACATGGGACTGAAGGGCAACAGGTTTTCCATTTAATTTTATGCAACCTTTCTGTATATAGGAAAGTTACAGAATTGGAGACAGTTTGAAGATTCTTAAATTGAACCAGCATACATTTTTTGTCACAGTGGAGCATCCTAGAGCTACCATAATTTTATGTGTGTTATACACATGGTAACACTCAGAAGATGGCTGAACGGGTTAAAATCAAACTTCTCTATAGCTGCCTTTTGAAAGGGCAGAGGAGCAGGAGGACAGATTCCAGTGCAAGTTGCCACAACTGAAACAACACAATTTTTAACACATAATTCAAAACAACAGTGTATGACTCCCTATGCTGAGGAACAGGAACAGGTAAGAACAGTCAGAGTAGAGATAGAAAGAAGTAGCTGGAGGTATTTTGGCATAGTATAGAGAACATGGAAATGACCATGAATAAATTCAGTGAAGGATGGAGGTGCAGGCCGGTGCTGATGAACTAAGCTCACTATTTTAAGGTAAGTTTTACCTGAAATAATTTGTTCTGAATATATGGTATTTCATGACTGCTCACACCATGCTGAGGGAAGCTGCAGACAAACTTTAAAATTCAAGGGGAGATGGTTATTGATTTCTATTCTGGGAAAGCTGATGGCTGAGCAGGGTACTCTTGAGGTGACGAGAAAACTATATTTGTATATAAACACAACTGTGACAATAGCGGTACCTCAGTTTTCATCTCTGTCATATTGATTCACTGAACTTTTTAACTAAATTCTGAGTTTGATGCAACACAGAAAATGGCACCCTGGATCTGAACTGCTTGTAAGTCTGTTTCTGCCAAATTTTTACGTTTTCTCTATGCTATGTTTGTGCCATTTTGCTCCAAATTACAGGCTTTGTGCAGCTTTGAACTGGTTGTACCTCATAATTTACAGAGGTATCTCTATCCTTGAGAGTGCTAATTATGCAAGCAGGGGCAGAAATGGTATTTTGAAGGCAGTCAGCAAAGTAGCCCATGTGTAAAGAAGCATTTAAAGCATTTTACATTTATACTTTGGCAGTGAGAGATGACGTAGGAAGGAGATACAAGAATTTCACTATATGGCAGGCAGAAAAAAAGAAGAAAAGACTCATTCAATTTCTGTGTACATAAATGATACAATCTCTGTTGATACCAGATGTGCATTTAATCTCCGCGGAATAAAGGTTTAACTGTGTTCAGGTGTCAGTAAATTTAATTTAAAAAGTGTTTTCAAGAGAATACTACAGGTCAGTAAACAGAGTTGCCTGGAAACCAAACCTAGTTCATAACAAAGCGGGGAAATCCAAGTGGTGGGCAAGCTTGCAAGGCATTTGCAGAGTGTCAGTCAGCTAGTGGGATGTCCCAGTCAGCAACCCCATCAGGATAAGGAATCATTAGATAAACTGGTTCTGGTTTCAAAGGCATGAGTGTTAATCAGAAACAAGCATGCGCACACACACAATCTCCAAAACGCACATATGAAGTTTATTTTCCTTTTCTTCCACTCTGTTCATCCTCTAGGCAAAAAATAATTAAAAAAGACTCTGCTTTCTGCCTTATTAAAAGTAGGATTTTAGTATCCAGGCAATTAAATGAAGCTGTACTGTGGTCTGAGAGGTTCAGCACACAATATAACATAAAGCGTATGTGAAACAGGCATCACACATAACCTGCCAGGGGGTCAGAGAAAGCTCTCACAGCAACCTCGATGAGGCAGCACTTGCTGATGTAGTACCAAACACTTACCTGCTGTGGCAGACTCTCCTTGTGCTGAGCCAGGATGACTGGTACACATGAACTGAGAGGGCCAGGGCACTGACAGCAACGCTAAGGAAATTTTCTCTGCTGACTTACAGCCAAAAAATTGGCCAAAAACCAGAGGTAGGAACAGCCTGTGGGCAACCTGATGGAGGGCCGGTCATGAGAGGAGTGAAATGCCTCTGAGGAAAAGGTGAAGTAGCAGCAGCCCTCAGAGGCTCTATTTAAAACCCTATAAACCTCCAGCAAGACTGAGCCTTTACTCAGATTACACACTCAGGAGAGCTGTCAGCAGAAAACCGAGAGAATGAACCTCTGCCTTAATGAAATCTCAATGAAGTCATTATATCCCCTCATAGCTACTGCCTCCTCATAGCACACATTACAATCACAGTGTCAACTAATGTGCTCTTTAAATCAGAACATCGTTCTTTTTGTCATGTAGTAGGATCACCTTTCTGCTTTCTGTTAGGTTCAAAGTAACAACCATGCTGATACGAAGAAAAACTAAATATTGGTGGTGGGTTTTTAAACTACAATTAAGCCATTTAATTCCTCCAACAAATTAATGACGACTGAGATATTGTAGTAAACTACTGACAAAATACAGCACAGGGCTTAGCCTCTGCAGATGCAATGCAAACCACATTAAACATGCCTTCAAATTTGCAGCAACAGCTGATACCTATTAAAAATATATATACCTTGCTCTGTGAAACATTAATATCAGCATCACAAAAAAAAAAAAAAAAATAAATCAATAGAACTATCTCATGTCTAACTGTCAGATGTGAGGCTTGAAATGGTTTTTGTACATAATGGTTATAGGCTTTCTTCCTTTTTTTGATTTTTTTTTTTTTATCATGGAGTGCTACCTGTTAACAGCACAGACAGGCAAACAGGAGGGGAAAGCGTGCTATTTGGGCACCCTAGGTAGTCCAAAGCTCTTATTCAAAGTATCTAGGTTTAAACAGTAATTTTTAGCATTTTTAGATCCTAACACATGCCTTTAGAAATGAAATCTAAACCTCACAAGGTATTGCTTCTGTTTCCTCGGTATGTGAAAGGAAGCTAATATGCCTGCAGTAACATTCACAAATAATTGCTTCACCTTCTGACTCACAGTCCTGATTTTCTACAGAGCTTAGAAATGTCACATTTCAATACACTATAAATATCTTTCACCCCCGGAAAAACATCAGTCTATAGGGGCTGAACACAAGTGAAATGTGTGTCTAGTCTTTTGTGGATATATACATGCCCTGTTAATAAAAGTATCCAACACTTATTTTCATTTTATTGTGGCATACTAGCGTAACAGTCACTGGTTTGTGTGAAAGAAAAATATATGGGAATGTAAAGCACAAAGAACCTTAATAGCTCTCCCTGAAGACACAAACAGATGCATATATACAATACGCTTCAAACACAGCTTATAAACTTGGATATGAGGAATAGAATTAGCAGCAGTAAAACTAGAAGGCTTACTGCAAATGACTATGGACCAGATCCTCAACTGACAGAGGAGCATCCTTTAAAGAAATAGTCCTCCACTCAGTAGCCCACTACCTGGTGCATCACTCCCGCTGCACACAATAGCTTCTAAGGCTGTCACATCTACCACACACCTGAACATCCTCTCAAAGCAAGCTACCAAGAAGCAAAAGGACCTGATGGTATCTACTATTCTTGTTCAGGAAAGCAGGACAACCACCACAGACACTTAAGCAGCAAAGTATGTCCTTCAGCCTTCCTTTTTCTGCATCTTCTTTATTATGGTGCTAACCCTATCTAACAGCACAGGCTGTGAGCACCTGAAGCAGCCCTGGTTATGTGGGATAGTATGATGTATTGACCTTAACTAAGAAGATCTTCCACTGCTCAAAGACAGCAGTTTGCAGATTCTTTGGACTAATTAAGTGGCATGAATGAGCAGCACTGCTGTTGGGAACATGAGCTGCAAAGCAGTAAGTAATAAGAAAAATGCTGTATTTTCACTTTCTGGAACACTGTTCTTTAGGTGGAAAGGACCTGGTTGTAATTTTATCCATGCAAAAATAAATTACCTGAGCTTTATTATGTAAAATCATAAAAGTGTAATCTACACATACACATTTCACAGGTTGCAGTATCTTTGCTAGCAACATAAAGAACATTTGTTTAATTTATACGCAAAGGGAGGATGGGGGCATAAAGAACAAAGTGCAGGAAGAGGTGTTGGGAATAGAAGATCTGAAACAGACATCTATTTATGGTAATTAGAAGCTGCAAATAAGAAAAATAAAATAAAATCTCTATTACTGAAACAGATGTTTCTGAGACAGGAAAACAAAAGTAAGAAAATCCTAACATCTGGAAATTTAAGTGGTAGCAAAACCTGTTGGATTAAATTAAATAAGGATAATGGGTCGGTACTATTAGAAGGACATATGCTGTCCTTCAACTGTCAATGAATTAGCTGGAAAAAGTAACTTTTAAGAAGATGAGCCATTAAAAAGTACTTTGGCTTTCAGTTTGTTGAACTGACTAGAAAGAACACATGTGAGAATTTAAATATCTGAGCCTCCCTGGACATTATGTGAGTAATTCCACCTGTGACAAAGCTATAAAGCAGCACTGGAATCCAGACAGCAGAAATTGCCGTGTGTGCAGAATTTGATATGATTAATCATTCATACTTGAAAGCCATTCCTGTGACCAGGAGTACTGTGACAAATAGGGAATTAAGGGGTAGTATATACTACTATACTGCTGCATATGAATGCATTTCATATTTCTATACCAACACCAAAACACTACAGAGAGCTGGGAAGTAGCTGCTCCAGCAGAGGACTTTCTTTTGACTCAGATGATCATCCTGTCTCCTTTTGCTAGGCACCTCATGTAAGTCAGACAAGACAGCAAGTTTTTAAAATAGGATGTTTGTAAAATAACTTTCAGTATTGTTTTTAAGAAGTCAGACTTTTTTAAAATACCCAACTGTTTCCATTTGTTTATGTTTAGCTTAAAAGACAAGTCTCCAAAAGAACTGTATTTTAAGTGCAAATCAAAAGCATCATCAACCAGTTAAATGTGACACATTCTTTTGAGTTTTCTTTCTCAATTCAAAACCTAGACAATATCAACTTCTTCCATCATTTATTACCCTTTATTTCTTCCTCTGACTTTGAGCTCTTAATACCTGAACAACGTTGCCACCTGCAAAACTGGCTCGTCTCCATATCCGCCCTCTGACCAATGCTTCGTTTAACAGGTGGGCTAGTTTCCGTTCCATCTCAGCCCGAAACACTTCCTCCTGAATTCGCTGGTCGACAACACCCAGGAGAACTACATTGCAGAGAAAGTAACCCAAGAACACAAATGAATTAGTAAAACTTTTCAGTGTCTTTTCTGCACCTTCAGTTACAAGCTTTGAGTCACCCTGTGATAGCTCACAGGCGATTCAAGAGCACCTGTGTGCATATGGGAATACTGCCCAGTTCGGCCAGAGGTTACATGTTGGAAAGGAACACATTGGGTGGGGAAAGGTTAAAATAAGGAGAAAAAGTAGAACAGCAGCATATGAATGAAGCTGTGTATGCCAAGTGTACCTTCCCCAGATGAAGTTTAACAAGATGCCAATCATAGCACAAAAAAACCTGCTCACTTCACTTCCCAACTTCAGGTGCTCCGGGTCACTGGGGCAGCTAATGCTCAGAGGAATCCCGGAGGAACAACACATAGGAAACATGAAAAAAGTATGGACCTTTATTAACAAGATGGCATCAAGTAAAAGAAAAGTGGAGTGAATGGAACAACAGTAATTCAAATGACCCAATTAACCAAGCCTAGGGGATAGTAATCTAACCCACTGCTGACTGCAGTGAAATAATTCAGCTTTCACTCCTGCACTTCTCCACTAAAATGCTTTATATTTTTTAAAAGTCCCTTTTTAAGTAAGTGTTTTAATGTTAATATTTTAAGTGCAGTGCTTAATAAAAAGTCATCCATTTAAGATAAAATATATATATTAGATTTTTTAAAAAACATTAAAATCACTTTTTCCATTTAAAAATTTTCACTGCAGATGTCAGAAGAAGAAAATAGTTTCATGATTTTTCACAGATATCAACAGCATCTGTCTTCTAAATTCAGTCATAGACTAAGTATCTCAGATTTAAATAGCAAAGTAAATAGACAGTGTAGACAATGGCCTAAAGCTATTATACACAGCAAGAAGACGACCATTCTTGCCTGTATTAAATTTCAGTATCAATGAATTATACTTAATAGCATGAACTGTATTCTATAATCAAGAGGAACCGCTATAGAGAACACTGCATATCCCAACATTTTATGACTCTTGGGATACATGCACATGTATCTGGGTAATTTAATATTAAAAACCTTTATGCGGATAAATGTGTCATTTTCTTATGTCATGATTCATTACCCTTAGAATACAGTATAGAGACTGAAAAGACTGATCTAGCTAAAGTCTGTTAGCTTTTCCCAGGCAAGAACTGGGATTACAAAAAATTTCTCCACAGCAAAAAAGGTTCTGCAATTGGCTTTCACAATCTTATAGTCAAGAAGTTTAGAAAAACACAAAGGGACCCGATTTCTGAGCTGGAAGAACCCTCTTCTTACTGCAGTATCTAAGGGAACTTCTAGCAACAATGGAAAAACAAACCAAAGGCTGAGCAAAAGAGAGTGGGGTTGTCACCAAAAAAGCCAACATCCCAAGGAAGGATGACACTGGACGTGGGATACACAAGTGTAGCTTCTCTCATGTTACTGAACATAATCTGAAATTCTTCATTCTTCTTCTCTAAACCAAGCTCTGTGGGCTTCAGAAATAAAGTTGCAACTTGGTTTCCTGCTTAAAAAGTAAACTGGGTCACTGGTGAGAGGAGACAGGGATACCTGAAAAAAAGTAAGCCTGCACAACAGGTGAACTGCAGATGATAAAAGTCGTGGGAAGACAAAAGTCTATCCAGTGGGAGTAAGATGTGTGGTAGGCACAGTCTGGTCACCTTTCAGGGTTTCTGCTTAAAAGAAGCAGGAAGTATCGACAGCATGCAGCCAACCTTAACAGCCTTTGAGCATGTAAATGTGACAGTCCAAAATATCTGTGAATTATACAATAAAACATCCACAAAGCTTGAGCAGGAGGGATCTGCTTTGAATGAATCAGCAGAGGTCAATGTAATGTGATGAAACTAACGTACTCAGAATGTATTTATTTTCATTCTGGATTGTTCCTGACATATTTTGGTAGAAAGTGCAACACAGATAAAGTTTTATTTTTCACTTAAAATAAAAGCCTAAAAAAAAAAAATAAAATCAATGTGGCATATTGACAGCATGCAGAGGAGACACTTTATGCCTGACAGTGTAAGTTGTCTCACTAAGAAGGAACTGCTCGACAGATAAAAACTTTGTGTGCATCATCAAGGAATTGCTGCAGTTCATTCAAGACCCAGGAATTACATTTCCCAGATATTCCAGGTCACTAGGCCTTTGGTTTCAGAATTTATTCAGCTCAGGCACATTAATATCTCATAAAAATATATCAGCCTAAGCTACTGATATTTATGTAGGCTAGTTACAAAAATAACTGCATTCTTACTCACAGGGACTCTACGTACCTGTTCTCACCCAGGAAGATTTCATCAACTGAGACACATTAAGCTTAGGATAATGAAAGGCTGAGGAGAAAACAGAATGGAGGAAAAACATCTGTAAGAACAGTATTCTCAACAACATACACCAAAAAAGAAACAACTTCATAATTTATACTGTCAGTAGGCATCTTATTTACACAGATGTATTACTACTCCTGAGGCTATGTATGCACAATGGTAAGGAAAGTGCTCCAAACATACACTCCCCAGTTCACCTCTGAACAAAAAGAAGCTAACTGAAGCAGTCAGATTTATTATGTGAAAGATTTCAAGCTGCTGTACCGAGGTCATTGCTCCTAGAAATTTAAAAGCTCATTGTCTGAATTGTGACTCTTACCAAGCTAGCTGAAGGATCAGAATTTTTCTTAAAGGGCAATGAGGCAACTCCTGAATGTCTCAGAATGAAAATAAAACCTTCTCTGAGGCAGAAACTACATGGAAACACTAAATGTAAAGCAGAAAACTAAATATAGCTCATTGTGTTCCAGACACGCGCAGGGGTAAGTATTAAAAACACCACCTTGTTAAAAAAAAACAAAAAAAAAACCTCCAACACAAAAATCCCAAACAAAAATCACAAATAAATGCATGTAGAAACACTGCTGTAGAAAAATCTCACATCTTTTGTGTTTGGCTTGCTGGCTCCAAGCTTTCTTCATTTCTCATTTTTTCTTAAAAAGCTCTGTTCCAGATTGAAATCCTTGTCCCAGTGAAGGAAATAAAGTCTATTTCAACTGACTTCAGTAGGGATAAGATTTTTCCCAAGGTTTCCACTGGAGAGCAGTAAAGACATGTTGGGAAACAAGTGAAGATGGGGGCTGGGCCAATAGTTTCCTCAAGGGAAGCCTTAAACTTCACTATGGCAATAAGGAAAAGGAATGGTCTTAACCTTCTCAAAATATTTAATCCAGATGCAGTTTGCAAAGCATTATGCAAAGGTTAATTTTTAAATCATTTCATGGATAGAAAGAACGTGGCATGTAACAATTAAATGACCTGGTCCATGCTAAATCAATTTATAGTTAAGATACCTTCAATTGTAAAATAGCTTGCTGCTATTGCATATTTAATTATGTAGTAATTCATAGAGTACCTGACCTCTGTCAGTATACCTAAAAAAGTGATTCTTTTGCCCCTTAAACCAATTTTTTTGTTAAGGCAAGAGCAATAGAATCACTAGCTATGGGGTACCTTTTATTTTCATAGATTTATAAATAGTCTTATGGAAAAAACCCACCCCATAAATTTGTTTATTCCAGCTTTATTTCAATAATAGCATCACTAGCTTCAACAGTACCACCTGGGAGGTACTTTGTGACTTACTGTTCAGAAGGGTATTAGAATATGGTCCTTTATTCTGAACAGCAAACTTCTATACACTAACCAGGATGCATCAAATTTCCAAAACTCTCAGACACACAAAAAACACCTCACACACCACTGAAACAAACACATCTATTTTTGGTACCTTGCTACACGATTCATCTGATTGTAGCTTTTAGATTGGAGTTCTATTTAATCTGGTCATGCAATTGTTTTCTTCAATTTAGAAATACAACCTGAACAAAAAAGCATAAACTAAACTGCGTCTGTTGTTTTTCCAAAGCATGGAAGAGCAAGATAAGAAAATCAAAAACCTTCCAATGGCCATAAAGCTTTGAACTGCTAGCAGTTGTTTTTTCTTCTTGTAAACCAAAATCATGTTTTGCCTCAATACTTAATGCGCTCTTCACACTTTTCCTAATTAGTACTTGAAAATGATTTAATTCATGCAAATTGCTGGATGACTATTCACTTAAACTTTTCACGGAATTAATGAACTTTAAAAATAAAACAACTTGAGCAGAAAATCTTGAAATTGAAAAGGAAGATGTGCTGTGTTCACTGGCAACTAGGGCTGGGGCTTAAAACACGAGGAGGAATGCATGAAATGATGGACGCTTCTGCAACTGAGACCATGCTCAGGAGTCAGAAAATCCAAGCTCCAACTCTTACTTTGTAGGTAACTCCAGTGTCTCACCGACTCACATGTGGCCAGATCCTCAGCACAGCTGGAGTCTTAGCACTGCAGCAAGGTCATATTTGCAAGATTCCTAATGTACCCGGAACTAATGATTAAAACAAGAGCAGACTGATTGTTATTCTGAGAGGGATGCTGGATAGACAAAATGCAATTATTAGCTAGATTGCAGCTGGTCTGCTAATGACTATAGATGCATTAATGAAGTGGATGCTAGCATCATTAGAAGACGCTAACATGCAGCCCTAAAGCACCATACTGCGTAACAGCATTGATTCAATGCTGACTGGAAAGGCACAGGGTCACCTAGTCACCCAGAAACCTCTTGACAGAAGTCTGATGGGGGCAACATGGCCTTTGCCAGATGCTCCAAGGATCTCTCTGACCCTCTCATACAGAGATGTGTGTGACCATGCAGGACAGAGCTGGTACAACATAGACCATTCTTATTTCTGATAAATGGAGGAACAGCAATAGAAAGAATGGCATGAATGCAATATTTGGAAACAGAAGGGATCAACTGAAAAATAAGATTTCATTAAAATATCGGGGTATGGGCAATAGTAATACACTATATCTGTTGAAAGTCTGATCCAAAATCCACTCAGAAAAAAACCTGCCAAATATTTCTGCATAATATTGGACTGTATCAGATGATTTTATATTATCCTATTGGCCTTGCAGCATCTCTAAGATATCTAAAATAGATGCCACCCATCAAAGTGCTACTTACGGCACTGAAAAAAATAGCAAGACCCAAAGCAACTCACTCTTATTTACAAGTCATAATAAAACCCAAGAGATTTATTCAGGGTAAGTTCATGAAGGTCAATATTCCTTGTTTAGTCTTTGCCTGTCCTCAAAGAAATCTTCCAGACAAAGAAATACCAAATGTATTCTTTCATATTGCTTTCAATGGACTAGCACTCAAAACCTGTGATTAGACTTGGTTTTATTTCTGCTGATATGTAGTTCATGACCATCTAACCAGTTTATCTAAATCTAAAAGCTAAGATGTAAGGTGGACAATACAAAATAAGCATGCAGGAAGGTGTAAACCGGACATTTGAAAGTAAGCATGGTGCTGAAGTTACCTGGAATTCTATGGGGGAAAGAAAAAAGTCTGGAAGTTTCCAGGCTTGGCCACTCCAACAGTCCTATTCCTGCACAGAACAGCCCATTATGTCAAACTAACAACTTTCACTTCTGACCTGGACTGTAAATGAGTAGAAAAAGCTGAGAAAAAAATCCTGTTAATGATGCAAGTGCAAGTTCCTACACCTGGGTCGGAGCAATCTCAAGCACAGCTGCAGGGTGGGCAGAGAAGAGATTCAGAGCAGCCCTGCAGAGAAGGACTTGGGGGTGTTGGTTGATGAGAAAATTAACATGAGCCAGCTTCAGTGTGTGCTTGCAGCCCAGAAAGCCAACTGTATCCTGGGCTGCATCAAAAGGAGCGTGACCAGCACGTCGAAGGAGGTGATCCTGCCCCTCTACTCTGCTATCCTGAGACTTCACTTGGAGCATTGTGTGCAGTTCTGGTGTCCTCAACATAAGAAGGACATGGAACTGTTGGAACAAGTCCAGAGGA
>JANHGB010053141.1:0-19407 GCA_026283785.1 Coracopsis vasa
GCTCCAGTGGAAGGTGTCCCTGCCCGTGGCAGGGGTTGGAGCTGGATGAGCTTTAAGGTCCCTTCAACCCAAACCAGCCTGGGATTCTATAACTTCATTCACTCCAGACTCCAGGTCAGGGCAGTGATCTAAAGAGAGGATCACTGCAGTGTCTGCTCCTTTCTCCCACAGGACCAACATCTATAATCCTTTACTTAAAACATCATTATGTGGAATAAACTGCCTGGAGAGGGGGAAAAAAGGGCCTTGCAACTCTCCTTATCTTCCTCATGATTTAACACCTGCAAACACTCCTGGCAGGTACTCCTTCCCTGATCCCATTCAAAGCTGTCACATCAAATGTCCCACCACACTTCAGCATCCTCCTGTGGAGCTTGGTTTCAAACAAAGTCTAGAGGGGTTTTTGCTCCCACAACTCCCCTCCACTTTAAAAGATCTCCTAAAAGCCTGCCTGGGGGATTCCAGTAACCCTGGCACAGATCCTCCAAGTAGTAGCAAAGCTAAACAGGGTATGGCTGTTATTGCAGAGACCACTCACTGCCAGCACAAATACACACACTGGACCATTCAGCCTCGTACAGCGGGGAAGTCACGGGCAGCTGATGCTTCACAATCTGCTTTTTTCTTCTACTACAGCCCCCTTTTTTCTTTCATTATTCCCTTTTTCCGGCCAAGAATCCCTTCCCTGCAGTTTGTGTGAGGCTTTTCCCCCTCAATGTCTTAATCCTACTAGCAAGAACAGGCAGGAACATCCTGAGTCCTCAGTCTGATCTCTATATCTGCTCAGACACCGCGTGCTGCAGCCCTGGGGAGCAGTCCCCAGTGAAGGCTGCTGTGGTTCAGTAGCATTCCCTGTGGACAAGACCAGGACAAGGCCTGTGAAACACTCCTGTCCCCCTCAAGACCTCACAATAAGTGGTTTCATGGCCTGTGTTCAACTGAACTCCAGGTATTTACTGCTGTCTAACACCCACAGCCACTGCACATCACACCACTGTCAAAGCACACACCAAGAGAGGAGAAATGAACCATCAGAGACCCAGCAGGGGAGATGGCACCGGAGCAGAGACAAACACCTCAAATAAAACCTGTCACACCCCTTCCACTTCATAGACCACCTTCCCACTGTGAACAGGTCGATCTTGTTGCTGTCATTGCAGTTTCTATTGAGTAAAACAGGAGCCCAAAGTTGAGTCCCCTCTCTCTGGCACAGCTTCAAAATGAACTGACAGTGCTGCTTGAGGAGTCTTTGGGGAGGCCGATGCTTTGCTTCAGATTCGGGCAACTGTCTTGGACTATGTCTCAATCACAGAACAACAGGACGGTTGAGGATGGAAGAGCTACCTGGGACCATCTAGTCCAACCCCCCTGCTGAAGCAGGGTCCCCCAGAGCTCAGGATTGTGCCCAGGCAGCTCTTGAGTATCTCCGGGGAAGGAGAATCATTTAATGGTGAAGTACAAACGTACTCTACCCTATTCTGAAGATAAAAAGGCACGCGGGTGATTGTGTAAGAGGGTGTTAGTGGTAAAGACAAACCACCAGTCAATTGGCTTTGTTTAGAATGGAAAGAGCATGAACCCACGCAGTGCTGAGGCACACGAAGCCCTGCAGTCAGAGTGCCCTGACAAGCAGAGGCGTGCAGCCTGCTCTGCATGCTATGGGATGGGCAAAGCAGGCAGCAGCGCGCTCTGCACCCTGCTAGCACCATCCTCTGCCTCTCCTCCAAGCACTGCAGAGGCTGGAAGGCCACCAAGAGCAGGCTTGGCACAGCAGGACATGTAAATTCAGGCTGATCCCTTCTTAGGCTCCATCCGGAGTCTCTGGAGGGCTTCAGTAAACATCTTTGGTAATCTTTGGACACCGCAGCAATGTCAAGAAGGATCACATTCATAAATCAGACCTTACATCAGCCCTGCTGGCAGAAAGAAGGTTTGCCCAGTCCTCCAGCCTCAGACAGCATCATCGCTCCTCAGGATTTATGGCAGACACCGAGTTAAGCCGCATCTTTGGTCTCATGTTAAATCACCTCCTTGCCAAGGCTAAAAATTGCTCCATGCTGTAATCACAAACTGCAGCAGCAGAGCGAAATAACAAATTTCATTCCCATATAATAATAACAACAAGTTACGTTTCCATAGCACCCCTCTTCCTCTCGGATCCAGAAGGACATTAACTCAGTGAGGCACACTCTGCGAGCAGGGATCATGTCATCCACCCCTGAAACACAGCCACTGCTCCCTGAGGGTGGGAGCCAGCACTAAAGTGGGGTTTAAGACAGAAAGAGGGCTTGCCAGTGCAATAGGAATGGGATGTTATGGAGCAAGAACTGGATCCTCCATCACACTGCTGATGTGAGGACTCTCTCTGATCCATGGACTGCTCTCTGCAGAGCTGTCAGACAAGAGATGCTGCTTTCTGCGGACAAGACTAAGCCCACATCTCTCTGGGACAATGACAAATGCTGGAGCTCTCTCTCTTTAGCAGCAGTCAAGAGGGCAGCATGACTGTGCCAGGCACCTTGTGCGTGCCTGGGAGGGCAGAGCTGCTGGGAATGCTGTGGGAATGCTGTGGCAATGGCAGCCTGGGCACCTGTGGTCAGAATAGCTCCTGGGTCATGCACTAAAAGACAAAACCAGGCCCTTGTTCCCCTCAGTCATGCTGGGATCACTGCCCAGTCGTGCCTATTCAAACAGGGTCAACCCACGCTGACTGCAGCCCCCTCTCAATGCAAACAGCAGCTTGGACTGGCTGGAAGCCAGGCTTCGTGTTAGGGGGCTCAGGGAGACAAAGACCCCGAGGCTTTTCCTGATAAGCAGTCCGTTTGTTCCATCTTATCCCTTGGAAGGCTATCAAAGAGCTACTGTTCCCCTCAAAAGAAAAGAGAACAAAGCAAGGAGCATGTAGGGATTAAGAGCCCAGCAGTGACTGAAGGGGGACTTCAAGAGGCAGCGGGACCGAGGAGCGGGTGATGCCGAGCTCCTCGGTGTGATCTCGACGCAGACAGCTACAGAACCGCCTTGGCTCCGTTCTTCCTTTCCAACGTTTTCCACACCCTCCTGCCAAGAAAGCTCCGAGAGCTGCTGCCATGTCTGGCAAACGCTTCCCACTGCAGCATCCTCCCCGCTAGCACACGTGTGTACACGCATGTACATGTATGTATGGAGAGACCGCTGTGGATGGTGTGAGCGGTGGGATGCTCACAGAGCTTGGTCCTTGCTCCTCACCAGGGAGAAACTCGGGAAGAGCAAGGGGTGACTGAAATACATGAGGCATTTTGGGTCCTTCATGGGGAGGCCATTCCCAGCTCTGGAAGCCTTCTAAGCCAGAGGGATCACACTGAGGTTGACAGTAGATGGAGGGAAAAGGGAAGGCAATGCACTAGAAGAGAAATAACCATTCCTCCCCCATGCTCAAACCTGGGTTGTTAATGCAGGGCTTGTCACCAGCGCTCCCATGTGCCACACAGAGGCAGATCTCTGGGTTTCAGAGGCCTGAGCCTCATAGATCTTTATGATATTCACAACCACCAAATATTGTGGCAGTTCTGTGAAGGTACCTGGAGCCCCAGCTCCTGCCTTCAGCCTACACTGAGCAAATTAAAACCTGCATCTCTGTCTTGTGTGCTTGGGGTTGTTTGCCATTTCCTGCTGTGTGAAACAAGAGGAGCAATCAAATCAAATCCTTGGAAACAAATGACAACTATTCCATGGAGGAAACATGCCTCCCTAGGCTGCCTGTGCACAGCTACAGCACACGGGCTGCTCACACAGGTACAACAGGCTCTAAGTCCGGACTTCCTCACTTTTATGGGTTTAAATCAGATCCCAGTAGGTGTTTAAGGCCATTGTTGAACTGCTAACGGGCTCTGCAGCGTGACTGACGCCAACTGGGTGATCCTGCATTCCCATTTGGCTTTCTTTTCACTCCATCTGCCTGTCAGAGCAGACAGGAGAACCGAACAGAGCAGCACAGTAACAGGTTTTGGACTTGATGATCTTAAAGGTCAGGTCTTTTCCAGCCTGGCTGAGTCTATGACTGATGCTATGATAGGTGAGTGACAAAGAGTGGGCTGGATGCGCACAGAGCAGGGTAAGGGCTCACCAGCAAATCTGTGACTATAGAAGTGCTGGGACAAGCTGTTGCGTTCCCTAACTCAGTGAGTAAAAGGGATGTGTAAATGGCTTTCTTTCATATAAAGGGTGACTGGAACTGATGGGGCAGAAGGAAGATGATGAAGAGCTATACGGGTCACTCCTATAGAAGCTAAAAGAGGAAGGTGACTCTCCCCACAAGGCTGGATTCAGCCTTAGCAAAGAGCTGAAGGGGCTTTCCTGCCTTACCACAGCTCTCCTGCATTGGCAGCGATGCTCCTGAGTGCGATACCCATCCCTGTGCTTCCAAGAGGTTGGGATTTTCTTCCTCCCTTTCTTCTTGTCTAAGTGAGCAGCCGGCTGTGGGTGTCTGCACACAGTGCCCAGAGCTGGCAGCAGGGACAGAGACAGGCCCAGGCAGGGGTTTATGAAACACCCCATGGAACCAACACTTTCCCCTACCAGGAAAAGCCTTTCGCAACTGGATGCCTCTGAATGTGGATTTGGGTGATTTCAGAACTCCCCCTCCATGACCTCTCCTCTCCCTGCCAGACTGTGGCTTCATCTTAATGGGGGAGGCAAACTGGGTTGGGAACATCACTAATGGCATGGAAAGAAATGGGAGAGACTTCCCAAGAAATGCAACCACAGAGCCGGTTCCAGGAGCTCCTCCCTGCACAACAGCAGCTCCCAAAGGGTCCTGGAAACAGCCAAAGTGCTCATCCTACCTGGGATCATGGGAGTCTCCAAAAGAAGCTATCAGCAAATTAAATCCACCTTTTCCTCACAATAATCTACCTTTCATGATGTGGATTTAGCCCCAATCCTACAACTGCTGGCTCACAAGTGGGGAATAGAACTACAGCAACATTTCCCCATCCAATGGCATCTGTACTGAGACAAGCCTTCCTCGGTTCAACATATCAGCAAACACACTTTCAAACGCTCCCTCTGCTCTCCCATTAGCTCTGCTGTCTAACGAGATTCCACGTGGGGAGTCCGGGTAACTTCCAGTGAGCAATTAGGAGGTGTAGTTTCAAATGGGAAACAATCAGCTGCACAAGCAATCCATCCACGTCTGCTGCGTGCAGACACCCCAGGGGCTGGCACGAGCTGTTACACTTGGCACTCACAGGCTCGCAAGCTCCATCGGCACAGGAAAGTCTGACTCTGTTCTCTCATGTGCTCCTGGCTTAACAACACCGTGGTGTTTGTGTGACACAGAGCAGAACCAGGCTTCAAATCACAGCTTTTCATCAGGGTCCTGACGAAGCAGGAGAAAAATACTGGTAAGATCAGCCCGCTGAACATGAGGAAAAGGTGAGGCTGGAGAATGGAAGAGACCTCTGGAATCAAAGAGGGAGCTGGAGGAACTTGCCCTTCCCATTAGACACTTCCCAGTGCTTTGATTTGGTGCTACCCATTAAATACATCCTGATCCTGCAGGTCCCAGTTACAGGCACACCTCTTGGGTCCCATCAGCACACCTGGCACAGCTGGGCACATCACATCACATCACACACCCACCCTGTAACCACCATCCCAACTCTGCAGCCACTCTTCTGCCTCAGAAAAAGGCAAAAGCCAGAAGGGATAAAGCTTCCCAAGGTCTGAGTAGTGTTTGGGAGATGAATGAGGGCTGGGAGGAAGAGGAAGGCAGACCCTGATCCCCGGATCGAAGGCGAGCTGAGTCTGGTGCAGCATTCAGTCCAGCCTGGGCTTACCTCCAGATCAAATATTTACCTCCAAACAGCAGAAATCCCATACAATCCATCTGATCACATGGGAAATCCTCCAGGATTGACCCTCAAGATTGCAGCTGCCTCTTCAGCAACCTCAAACCTGCATCAGCCTCGCTTGATTCTGAACCAGCTCCTGGTCCCATGGTGTGTGGTTCTAGATAACCCACTTCTACCGCAAAGAGGGAATTAGAAGATATACTCAGCCTTGCTGTAAAAGAAGCTGCGAGCTCCCAAAAGCTGTCTCCTGGAATTACATCAAATTACAATCTCTAGTTTTTCCTTCCCTTTTACTTTCCTGAAGCCTCTCTCCATCTCCTTACTGAGAAATACAGATGCCTCCAAACATTCCCTACATGGGACTTCAGGCTCAACCCCCAGAAGGCAACACCATTTGGCCTCTTTTGGTGTATTTTTCATGTCCAGCTTCAGGAGGCAGCTGCCTCACGTGTTGGCTGGCAGGGCTGGACTCTTGTAACTTACTGCATCCTTGCTATTTTATTAACTAAGATAAGTTTTCCTACTTGTGTTCGAGCTGTTGGCAATGCCACTGACTGCCACCAGAACAACACACATCTCTGCCTTGGGTCTCAGGCAGGTGAAAGGCCAGACACTGATTTCCTCCTCCAGTCTCTGCCCCAGGCATCCAGAGTGGAAGGTGCAGATAGATCAAGTTTACCAGCACTGCTCAGCTCTATCAGCTCATTCAAGCATCTCTTCCCAAAGGGGAGCTCCACCCTCAGCAAAAGGCAAGGAATCCTACACACACCAGGGCTACTGTGACTTGTTAAGTGTGGTTTTGCTTCACATACCCCCGTTTCCTTTCCAGCAATGCACCAAAGAAAATACTGAGGGGAGAGTTTGTAGCTGAGGAATTCAGTGAATGATTAACTCCATCCTAGCTATTAACCATTGCTCTCCACTCCCTCGTGCCTCGCAGGAAGCCCAGTTCCGGGTAGCAAAGCCATGCCAAAATCTGATACCCCAAAGGTTTTGCTTGCAGAGTTGTCAGGTGATGTGGATGGTTCTAGCTTGGAGTTAAAAGCCATTAAGTGCAGTAATGATTAATCCAGAACCCTGGCACAAGTTCATGATGAAATGTTGTTCCTCTTGTCACACCAATTGACCTAAATGAATCCTGCTTCCTGGAGGTCACCATGGAGGAACGCTCTCCATGCAGGCCTGCAGAGGCAGGACCTCCAGCACACCAGGAGCAGGGGCTAGCACAGGGATACCCCTTCACCAGGCAGCCAAAGGCTACAATGACTAAGTGTTGATCTCCCCACTCCAAAATGAACCACATCTACACCACATTGGGCTGCTATTGGGACTAGGACAAGACATGAATGCAGCTCTCCCAGTTAGAAGATGCTTAAGACCAGTGGCAGCAAGATGCATCCCCAGCAAGTCATTTCACACTGCAAGATAGGCGAGATTGCCAATTCATGTCAGACTGGCCTCATGTGCACGTGCAGGCCCACGTGTCCACCACACTCAGCTGCACCTCTGAAGACTGGGAGGGCTCAGTGCTGGGCTCAGACACACACTCCCTGCATGACCTCAGGCAACTCCCTTACTCCCTATGAGCACGAAGCTCTCACAGCCTTCCCCAGCTGAAATCCAGGAAAGCTTCCTTTTTCTTTTGCCTCGTCTATTTTTATTGCAAGATCCTAAGGATAAGGTCTGTTATGCACCGTGCTTGTGTATGGTTCCCAGCACTACGAGGTCCCAGTGCTGCCCAGAGCTCATAGCACAACACACACAGAAACCAATTCCTAGAGCTTTGGAACCCACATGTACCATGGTACCACACCATAGAGATACAACTGAATCTCTGCACTTTGAATTGGGCTTTCTGGCACCTTTACATAGGAGAAGATGCCAGCACTGCTGATATGTCAGGAATTTACTGCCTGGATTCTTCTTCATCACCCAAGGACTAGCAGCAGGCAAGAGGCTGGAAGCTCTGCTGTGAGGACTGGAAGTCTTTGGGTCCAACATTACAAGCTCGTTGTCCTCCTACTAGCAGAAGGACTTCACCATTTCAGAGGCATCTGCTGAAAGCCATTTACCACCAGAGCCTGCACCAAAGCCCCTGACCTGGAGGGCAACATGTGAGTACATGGCTCTTTTGCTCTCATTGCCATGCCTGGGTTTCATCAGTCAGTGGTGCTGAGCCACCTGCACAACCACAGCAGGTATCTGCTAAGACTGTTCAACACCTTGTGGCACACACTTGGGGCAGGGAGACACCAGCTGGAACTGCATATGAAGACCTGAAATACGTGGATACACAGCATCCCAATGCCCAGAAACCTGTCCTTGCAGTACGAGAGCCAGGGCATTTCATGGCCTCCACATACTGATGACCAAGTGGTACTGAAGAGCAGCCCTTGCTCGGCACAATCTGGTGCATCCAAAAGGGTAGGTGGGAAGGATTAAATCACTCCTCTGCAGAAGCCAGGACCTTATGGTGCAACACCAAGGCTCTCATCTGCCTGTGGCCCATGCAGAAACAGAGTAAAGCAACACAAGTCTTTAAGTCGGTAGATGAATCCAGCAAGATAAATCTGATGAGACCATTCTCATGGTCACACCAGACACTCACGCTTGCCCATGTGCTGCTCCCACCCACATTGCCAGTGGCTATAAACTCCCATATTCCCCACAGATGGGCATTACTGGCTTTGCTACTGCCAGACAGCCCGTGAGCTGCCAAGAATTAGGAGCCCAAGAAGTTAAAGGAAACAAGTGTAAAAGCTGAGTTGCAGCCAGAAGGAGAATTGGGACCCATCCGCGTCACGTGCCTGTGCCTCATCCCAACAGGAAGCCCGAGCTCCTGCTGAGGGCTTTTTCTTGCTCTAGGTTCGACAAAGACACAAAAATGCTACTGCTGCATCATGTTTTGTGTTGTAGATGACAGAATCCCTCCCTCTGGAAGGCCGTGCACCAGACTACAGCAACAGCAGCTGGCGACACAGCTCCTCATGGCCTCCACTGGGTTTGATTAGGCAGAGGATCAAGATACCCTGGAACTCCTCATTGGAACACCGACACGCACCCTACGGAGGAGGAAGGGGCCAGTCTCCTCTCCCCCTCATCAGCCATCATTAAACAAACAAGGAACAGCGGGCATCTTATAGTGTAGGCTACAGCCAAGAGCTACCGACAGCCCGGTCCTGAGCCCGCAGTGTCAGCAGGCCCAGCTCTGCAGCCTCAAGGCACATCCCGACCCCAGGACACGGTATGGTTCATGGCACCCCTATTCCACTCTGAGCCCACCAGGAAAGGAGATGGATGTGCTGGGGTTTGCCTAAACCCAGGCATAACCCTGCATTCCCAAGGGCTCCTCAGTGAGACCACACTGCTGCCAACCACCATGGTAGGACCTGCGGTGCCACAGTGACAGCAACAGGCTGCCAGTGGCTAAGGAACAGCATCATGTCCTTCTGCTCCTGGAGCCCATAGGAAGCAGCCACATTTATCCCAGGAGCTGCCCCCCTGGGCTGGAGTCAGCACTGATTTCCCATTTGGTATTGGGATGTGTCTGCTTGGGAACTGACAGCTCAGCCTTGAAACAAAGCCTAAAGTTGGGCAGAAAACAGAACTCCTCCTTTCTTCAGATGGTTTAAAAGAAAACCCATGGTTCTGATCATAGCCACCCTGAGATCCTGCTGGCCCCGGTACCTGCCACACAGTACCAGTGAAGCACAAGGTTGTGTGTTCAGTTCCATAGCAAGAAGAGGTGGAAGCACAAGCAGGGGTGGGAAAGCAGGACCAAGCTTACCAATAAGCCTGTCAAAACCAGCACCTTTTGCTGCCCTGCCATTTACCTTGCTCAGAGTGAAGACTCAGCCTCCCAAGAGCTGCTGTAGGACAATGTTTTGGTGCCTTCCAATGCGGATGGCAGAGCACGAGGCAAGGAGGAATGAGAAACCCAGGGCACTTCTCCAGCAGCCAGGCACTGAAGTGTTTAACTCCCACAAATAACCCCTACAATCCTCCCGCGGGGTGAGGAAGCATCAGCCCCATTGCTCACACAGGAGAGACCGAGTGCGGCTGAATCAGTGACAGCCCAGCCATGCAACCAGGGTCAGAACTGAAAACAAACCCTCATCCTGCTTCCCCCTCTGCGTTCCAGCTGTTAGACAACACTGCCCCCAGTAGCTCGGCTCTCTTCCCAAACCAAGGTATGCACTTCAATTCCCTGATTGCGGAAGGGAGAAGGACAGAGCGGGAAGCAAATCCTGGCCTTGCTAGGCACGCTGTGCACAGCCTCTATGGCTGCTGCAGCATCAGCAGCTTCCAGGAACTGCAGAGCAAGCCAATAAATACACCACCAGCTCCACTGCCACCTCCCTGCTCGATGGGAATGATTAGGAATTGTGGGCAGTCTGCACAGGGAGAAAAAGGTGCTCCATGTTGACCAGACCAACCTGCAGGAGGAGAGGACACGGGGCAGGGCTGTGTGCCCTCAAAAGATCCAGGACTCTTATGACTTATGGCATGCCTTTCCCAAGCAGCTCCAGAGTGCATCTACTCCAGGGCAAGCTCTGCATCCTGTGGGAGCGGGGGTGTTGGGAGATTCATTTCCAAACTTAGCCTCCTCTCCCGGTTCTCTGTGAAGCTCTGGGATCATGCTACAGACTTGGATGTGTCACAGCTAATCCACAGGAAGCCAGAATGCAGCAGTGAGCTTTGCTGGCTTGTTTTAGAGGTCTGGTGGCTAGCTGTAATTAACCCTTTAAATGCTAGATTAGGCCAGAGGGATGCTCCATCTGACTGGCTGCATAACATGGGTCACTACACTCAGAGCAAAGCAAACTCAAGGTAATACAACTTCAATTCACGGCTGCATCAGCTGCAATCTGTGCAGCTCATTCATCTCCTCAATTATCCAAGGCCAGTGACATTACTACCTTGTCATCTTACTGTCCTGCAAGCACGGGAAAGGCAGAAAGCCTTGCAAGAAATGGCTAATTGCTGGATGCAATGAGTGATAGGAGGGACAGCAGTGAGGGGAAGGGCTTCAGGGTTCAGGGTTCTTGAGCTTCTGAAGTTGGTTTGTGTGGCAGAAACCCATATTCAAGACCCAGCGATGCTCCTGGCACCCCTGCACAAACTGGGGTGTGTCTCCTCTCTCCATTAAATTGTGTTGTGTCAGTCTAGCACAGCCTCAAGTACCACCCAAACAGCTTTAAGCTTTGTTTCCACACTGCTGTCCTATGATGTGCTATGGCCCGTAACAGCTTTACTGCACAAAGGGGCAGCAGCTTTCTTCTTCCTAAGTGAAACCACTACTTACTGCTGGCACGAACCCAATCCACCACATACATTAGTTTTAACGCAGCTGAAAGACTAACACAGTCTCACCCTTGGCCTCTTCTAGCTTTTGTCTTCCCACCTCAGTTTTGTCTACACTGAATTCTGTCAGACCTGTGATACAACCACTGCACTGATCCATGCAATCAGGGGTTGCAAATCTCGCCAGAGTTTAGTCTATGAAGCCAGCAACTTCGTGTTTTCCCTCTGTAGGAGTAAAATAACGTTCCCACACTCTGATCGAAACCTTTGCTCGGCACAGATTTAATTCATTACTTATGAATCTCTGGCCAACGCCGCTGGTCGTTTCACTGGCTCTCTGCTTGCTGTCACCTCCTGAGGACAGGGGACCCCAGGGAACCTTTTCCTTACCACGTAGTCAAGCAGCTTTGAAGGGATCCCAAGTAATGGCTTCACCAACTTAGTGCTTATGTTAACAGTCCTCTTGCAGAAATCACCCAGGTAGCAATAATGAGCTGCCCTTTACAACTGCTTTCCAGAGGGTTGGTGAGGGGCCAAGATATTTTCCAATGGAAACTCTTCTCCCAGGGAATCACCCTGCATCGTATTTCACACGAGGGCTTTGTTTGCTTTACAGAAATAGTAGAAGATTTCTTTTTAATTGTGCTATACTTAGGTGCAAGGGCAGTTTCGTGACACAAATCACTGAGGAGTCACTGCATGGCCTGCAGGAATCATTTATGAGGCCGGAATGGCAGCAGCTCTGCTAACACCTCAAAGGAAAGAGCCTGTATTCCAAGCTTATGCTTACACAGGACTGCCTGGACCACCTTCAGGACTTGGGTAGGAGCTGCCTCTCTGCTGTGTCTGCACTGTGCCTAAGCTATGAGACCTCAGAGGTGGTAGAGCAATACAAAACACTAACGGTACCACTTGATCGCTCCTTCCATATCCAAACATCCTCCTTTTGAACACACTCGTGCCAGAAGGCTTTCCAACCTTTTTCAGCTGGAGAAGAGTGAAACACAACTGTGTGCCAGGGGCCAGCTCCCTGCCCTTTCACAAGGTCTTCACAGCACTCCTGTGATCTGCCTGTGGGTGACTAAGAGAGACACAGTCCCAGAGCCCATCTCCTCTGTGTGCTGAGGACGCTCATCCCAGAGATGCCTGCGGGAGTTACAGCAGAGCTGAGTGCAGGGAATGTGGCTGCAACACTTTGCTTAGAGGCTGCACTCTGCCCAGTTGTGGTTTCCAAGCATTCCCTCAGCTCCCTAAGCCACGGGAGAGGAAATGTGGCCCCCGGGCCCTGCGCTGGGAGCGCGCAGCACAGGACAGGGCCTGTCAGTATTGTTGTTATCACCAACCCACGGCCTGTCTGGCACTGCCTGCAGAGCGTGGCTCGGATGGGTCCCAACCAGCTACGCAGCAGCCTCTGCATGTGAAAGCCATTAAGCAACAGCACAGAAGCAGCTCATGAGGCAAAACCCATGCACACTCCCATGCTGCCAGTGAGACACCAGGGTGCCAGCACCGGGCTGCACACAGGAGCCATGTACATCCCCTTGAAGCTAAGGTTGGTGTGGCCAGCTCTGATAGCTCACACATGACACAGACAGTGGAGAGCATCCCCCTTGCACAGCCTGTGTGCCAGCACTGCTGTCCTGCTGTTGGAAATGTGGCATGTGGGAGCATCAGCGAGGCAGGAACTGGAACATCTGGTTTTCCCCAGCCACGCTTGGAAAGGATAAGCTGTATTCAACTCCTAAAACACAACCAGCCCAGCTGCAAGGCAGCAGATGAACAGAGCAGGACAAAATTAGCCACTTCTGTAGCGCTCTTTCAAGCAACACGAGGTTGCCCTGCAAAAACAAACACACAAGAAGGAACATCGTGGGGTTTGCATCCAGCTGTTGGAGGGATTCATGGGCTCACATCACCGCAGCGATGCATCCCCTCGAGTCCCAGCTCTGTGCGCACAGCAGATTCCCACCTCCCTGGGTCTGCCCGCGGTGCAGCAAGGATCACAGTCAGCATCCCCGCTCCATCCCAGTCAGGACCAGACAGAGGAGCTTTCACCAACCTGATCTAAACCAAAGCCTGCTGCTTCAGGCCGGGCTCCCTCCACCCCCTTCCCAGGCGTGGTTTTGAGAGAGAAACTCAGAGCTTTGGCCAAGGCAGCTCGTCTGGGCTCTGGCGTTCCCAGGCTTAGCTGTTCCTCCATTCCTCCCTCAGGAGGACTCAACCCACACCCTGGATCCTCTTTTTAGAGAGCCACTCCCACCTCTCCCTGACCATGAGGCATTTGCTCCAGCAGAACCTATTTAACCCATTCCCAGCGTGGCCCCTGGCTGAGCAGGGGAAGGTGTTTACAGCATCCCACACAAGCCCCCACATCAGGCAGAGGAAGGAGAAGCTTCTCCCCATATCCTGACTGTATCTGCAGGGAAAAGTGCTCTTTTGCTTCTGATCTAAGTCCTTTCCCCTGCTACAGTAGCTCAGATCACCCTCGATCCTATGGGCCAAGGTGCCAGGGGATGCTGCGATGGAGCTGTGCACAGGCCATTGCTGGGGACCTCCAGGTACCATTAGTGATGTCTGAACTGGAGGTGGGCACAGGCTGCAGCCAGGGCTACAAACTCCACCCTGGAAATCTCCATTTCAAACCAGTGATTAGACCTCATGACTTCATGCAAAAATAGCATTGCATGAAGCCTTCTGGAGACAAGGAGCTGTGTGTATAGGGGAGCAGAATGCAAGTTGCCCAGCTGCTGCTACAAGATGAAAAGGACCTGGTATGGAGGCCAGGTACAATTCCAAATGAATAGGAATAGACTGGCTGGGTCCTGGTTTGGATCCAGAATTCACGTCCATCCAATCCAAACCAGTCTATGATTCTATGTCACTAGAGATTGTCCCACAGGCTCGTCAAAAGGAAGAGCTGCTGCAGACTGTTTCTGCTCACACTGATGATGCTCAAGAGCATACAACAGTATGCCTGCAGTGGGAAGAGTGTCCTATCGCATTCCAACACCGTGCTGTCAGAGGGCAGCCATAGAGCCAAACTGGAGGTAAAGCAGGGCCACACGACTGAAAAATGCCGTAGGTGGGAGATTCATCACCATAAAGTGAACATCATCATTTCCTTCCATCAAGTGCTGTCACCAAAGCAGCATCTCACACTATCGTAACAATCAAATCAAAACTGACACTTGCTTAAACAGAACACCACAAGACCATATGCCACATCTGAAACATCATCTCCAATCTCAGCTTAACTTTCTTACTAGCAATATGCCAGGCAGCCAAAGAGATGTACTCATTCCTAACCTGAGGGGAGCTGGTTTTACTGTTGGCCTGACAGAAAACAGCTGATGAATATTACATTTTGATTATCTCTGTTTAAATCCAGTGGTAGCACATCAGCAAAGAGGATCAAATCTGTTGAGGGAAGGGAGGAGCTAGAGAGTGAGGGCAGAATCTGTTTACTGGTCATGGTTCCTATAATACACCATAAATGCTGCAGACGGTCAGCTTGCACGTTGTTGATGCTCTTCCTGATGATAGCTATCTTTGGAAAAAAACAGGAATGGCTGTAATCCCATGGGCTTGCTTTTTGTGCCCTTTGCAAAGCAAGAACTAACGTTATATTTCAATCTGACATTTGCAGGTTTGGCAAGCAGAGATGCCAGCTCCGCCTCAGTGTCCAAGTAAACAGCACTCCTTCACTATGGAAAACAAGCTCATTCTTTACTGCAAAGGCCAGTTAAGAAATAAGGGCTGGGGATGTCTGATGTGACACCTTCACCCTCCTGCTGGGACAGCCAGTGACCCTGGGCAGAGCATGTTCATGTAGGTGGCAGAAGCCGCAAGGGGAGCTGCAGCTTTCCAGCCTTTAAGCCTGATCTCAGCAAGGCCTGGGGAGAAGGATGTGCTGATGTGGGGTGAGAGAAGGGTGGGCCGATGTGGGGTAGCAGCCATCCCTCTGAACAGCAATAGCACCATTAAGTACAGCTCGCTAACAGAGCTGCCAACTTTCCACTGTGGAAGAGACAGATATTTTTCTCCTTGAGCCTGACACTGACTGCCTAAATCATTGTGTTGGCTGTTGTGGGACTGGTTCTCAAGTTCCATATCCCCCCCACTCTTCTCATGGTAAGCGCAAGAAGCTCTGTGCAGCTCGCAGCAGCTCCCCGCGGCACTGGAAAGCAGGGCTTTGCTCCTGAGCTGTCCGTCTTCACCCCTGCTTACATTCTTATTCACGTATTATGACTCAAAGACATGTCTGAGGACATCTGGGGTAAATAAGAGACAAGATACAAACTCCAGCTGAACTGCAGAGATCAATCAAAGCACAACAAAGCTTGAAGAAATGGAGAAAGGATGACGCAGAACCGCGTTATGGAAACCACAGCGTGGCGAACGCGGCATGACGAGAGATAAAACAAGGAATCCCGTTAAATGGCAAACAGGGAGAGAAGCATTAACAACCCATATGAGTCTGCTTCACGCAACCTTCTGCCTGATGCTCTGTTTTAAACCCCTCTTTGTGAGAGCAGAGTGAAAGCAGCTGGGAGAAACGCAAGAGAGACCTGGCAGGGTTTGCAGGCAGGAAAAGAGCAGGATTGAGCCCACACTTTCACTCCAACAGGGAAAAAGCCACACGCAGAAAGGCATCACGAGTACACTTAAAAATTGCAGGGAATACAGGGAAGAATGAGTGCAAACAGGACATGGTATATATACAATATACATATATACAGGTGATGCAAGAGGAACTCCAAAACATGACGTGAGCAGCTACACGGGCTTCCTCTCTACTAACATCTACCAAGGGTTGCAACCAGCATCCGAGTGTGCCCACTGGGGCTGCGGGATGTGGAGCTACAGCTTCCTAACGTGTGGTTTTCCATCACTACCAGGGTTTGTAGATTGGGCTGCACCAAGCTGCAAATCCCAAACCCATTTAAATCCTGGGTTAACATCAAAGAAGTGAGACACCTTGATGGGTTATTTCATTGCAGGTCTTGCCACAGAGCAGGAATGCCTTCACATACCACCTCTATGGTGGATGCCTTGTCTTACCCATCAGGACTTTATAACCACCACCAAAAGAGACAGGTTTAACTTAGGTTTCTCCATGATGGGCACAGCACTCAAACTCCTCTGAAGCTTTAGGAAGGAGCACAATAAACAACACAGACCTGCTCGCACCACTGCTGCAGCAGCCTTACAGTGACACTTACACCAGAGATTATTAATGCTTTGATGGAACAACACAGAATCGCCTCCTTGTTCCGGGCTTACGCTGTAGCTACAATTTGCGTCTGTGATTTGTCCCTTCCGCAGGCTGAATGAATCTCACTTGCAAAATATTTACCTAGCACCTCATTTGGACCTTTTCCCCCTCCAGAATTCCTTACAAAAGAGAAGCCCAGCCTTGTTTTCGCTGGGGATACAGCTCCTTGTGAGAATGACATTCCCGGCTGCTTGTGTTTTCGCTAGGAACAGCAGTAAAGCTGTTTTGCCTTTGGGGACTGGACACTACTGTACAGACACTCCACTGCCTGTGCTTTTACCTGAATTGGAGTTTAGCATCAACTGATTTTTTCCCCCCTCCTGATAGCTTTTTAAGGCACTCTGAGCCTTGAAAAGGCTTTCACTGCATCACATAACAATACCAAAACCTACCGAGCATTGCCAACCCTTGAGATTGAAACTATCACAGACTATAGGTCCCTGAAGCATAGGATGTGTCTATTTGAAGCAGCTTTGCTGGGGTGAAGTCACCGCTGGGCAGTGGAACCCCAGGGCTCGCTGCCAAATCCACAAAGAACCCCTGGATGAAATCTATGACCCCCAAATCTGCAAAGCTTCTGCAGGGCTGTGGTGACAGCAGAGCTCCTCTGATCTCAGCTTCTCCTGCTTACCCCTCCGCTAATAGCATTCCACTTTAGCGAAGGGAAACTAAAGGAGTTTCAATGCTAGCCTTTTAAATCGAGATTCTAATCTCCACTTCAAAACTGCCACGAGATTAAAGACACGTTAGAAGCAGTCAGTACTTGCAAGGGAAAGGCAGAACATCTTTAGGAGGTTTATTTGCAGTTGAGGAATGAAAGCAGCGATGCCAGCTTCGGAAAGAGCAAAGTCTCCAAGTAAAGGCGAACAAACTCCACAGAGCACTTGAAAAGCCATCAGATCAGAGCGTTTCTGAGATGGAGGAACTCAGAAGTGCAAATGCTGCTGTTTGAAGCCTGTTCCCCCTGAAGGGCAGGGGTTTCTGCTGTGCAGACTATTTGGAAAACCAGACTTTGCTCCCAGTTCCAGCCAGACTTTGCGTTACACTTCAAGAACCCAGCTCCGGCCATGGGATGGGGCCAATATCCCCATTTGCTCAGCCTGGAGACTGCTCCAGCCAGGTATGTAGTGTCTGTAAGCAGCAGAGCCCATTTCCTTAGTGATTCTTTGGATTGGGCACTTATTCTGTACTCCCAGGAACAGTGCTGCCGAAGCTGGCATTTGTTTCCTCAGAGTTGCTACGTCCATAACGTCGGATATGAGAGGAATTCATCCCCTAGGACTTCTCTCACATTTGGGATCACATTTGCTGAGCACAACTCCAAGCAAAGGCAGGGAGCTTTGGGGCTGCTGATTTCCTGAGCTCGGCCTTCCTAAAGGCTGTTTTCAGTTCAGACTGACAATAAAGAAACAGATACTGAAAAAAGGAGGCTTTTCTCTAATGAGACAGTGATCACTAAAAGCATTATTTACTTTATCTGTCAGTGTTCAATAAAGGGAACATGAAATGAACAGACAAAAACACTCGCGTAAGTTCACTCTGTCATGAGCCAAAGTCCCTTGCATCCTGACATCCATAAATCTGCCATGGCTGGAAGGACAGTGCGAGTGCACATCCCTCCTTTCCCATCCTCAGGAGGTCAAACAGGGCTGCAACCTTCTCCCCAAAGGAAACCCCTGTGCCACAGCAGAGTGCTTCAGCACATCTTATACCAGTCATCACTGCATCACCGGCACCCACTTCTTCAGCGGCAGCGTGACGGCGCACAGCAGATGATCTGCTGCCTGACAAAGATGACTCCACAGACCGAATTCCAAAGGCAGCTATCCCAAAGCATTCGCCTCGCTGCACTGCTCTCAACAGGGCTGTAAACAAGGGTTTCTCCACTGAAATCGGCGGAAGATGTCAGTAACACTATCCTGCCATTGCAGGACATTTCCTTCAGCCCATTTCCCCTTCCCATGTTCCGGGTACTTTGTTTTGCTGACCTGCGAGAGCTTTATGTCCAGCTCCAATTTGTCACTGTATAACAGGATCTCATCCAAAACATTCTGGGAGCTTTGACAAGTCAGCACCTCTGAACAACAACAATATAAACAGCCTCAAACACTTAACAACCAAACTGAATACTCCTAGAAACACACTGTAATAATCCCCAATCCTTAAAAAGCCAAATGCAGGACTCATCATCCCAGGCTTCACAGGGCTGCTCTGAAAGTGACCAGCCACCTCGGTCGCAATGGCACATTCAGCCTCCAGAGCTGCAGATCCCCAAATCAAACTGACAACAGATAATGCAATGGCACAAACCCCTTAACAAAAACCAGTCCTCTCAGTTAGGGACTTTCTGCTACAAACAAGGGTGGGTTGTTTGGAAAAGTCTAAACTTGTCTTGTAAGGAAAGCGTTGGAAAACACCTTGTCTGATGGATTTCGAGGCGTGAGTTTTCCTGGAGTTAGTCTACACACGTCTTGCTGACCCAGGATTTAATGCTCACTGCGGTACTTCTGCAGTTATCTCGTATCTACGTTAACACTGAGAAGTGGAAACTTGGATAAGAATATCCAAACAGAAAAGCAGAGCCTTCACTTATGGAGACAGCAGCAGCAATGAGTTCATCTGAGGGTTTTCTACTGTGCTGGGCCCCACGTCATCTCTCCGACGTGAATCACTCGACTTTCCTCTCCTTAAGGAACAGGGAAGTTTCTCGCTAAGGAAAACAAATTTAGGTTCAAAAATAAACTTAAACCAAAAAAAGAAACCACTTTTCCCTACGTCTGTTTCTTGCATCATGCAGTGACTTCAGTGACTGAGCAGATGGACCATTCTAATGCCACTCCAGAACACACCTTTCTGCAGTGACTTCAGTGACTGAGCAGATGGACCATTCTAATGCCACTCCAGAACACACCTTTCTGCAGTGACTTCACATCAGTGACTGAGCACATGAACCATTCTAATGCCACTCCAGAACACACCTTTCTGCAGTGACTTCAC
>JANHGB010053142.1:0-20281 GCA_026283785.1 Coracopsis vasa
AGCAGAACACCCACACATTGCAGAATTCAGAACCTACAAGTTAAACTTACTACAGAACCAGAATTGGCTTTGTTGATAGTTCTTTTGGGTATTGAAACAGTGCTATAGTCAGTTCACCCATCCACAAAGAGATTTTCCATGTGGAGCTGTGGGAACACTAGGTCTAATCTGGAGCTAAATAAAATCAGCATGGGCAGAAACTACTGCTGGCCTACAAAGATCTGACAGACTGTACAGATTACATTTCATATACACACTGCCATCCTAAGATATGGTATTGCCCACGACATAAATGCCACAGACTGACCTGAGGATTACAGCCTAAATAACAAAAAGGTTAATTGAACTTTCTTGTCCAAACTTGCTAACTCCAGCTGTGAAAATATAAAAGACGAACAATAAAAACCCCACCCTACGTAAAATAACCCATCAAGTTCTAAATAGGCCAGAGAAAAAGAGAAACGAACCTTGCTACAGGCCAAAATGATGGATGGAATAAATTCTAAAATTCTGACCTACTCAGAAAAATATCCTGACATAAACTCCCCAATATTTTCAACTCAAGAACTGTTCGTTTTAATTCTATGCTTGGTACTGGTGAGAACTGTCCAGGTGACAAGATACTAAATAAGATTTGGGCTAAAATTGGAAAGTTACACCAAAGCATGAAACCAAATATCTAACAGGCAGACAATGCAGTGTATGCCAGGCTGGAGCAATGCTTTTGTGGATATAAATAGTGTATAATAAATTCAAAGCTACACTAAGCAGTTATTTCTCTGTATTATTTAAATTATATGTGCAGGCTTGATTTACGCAGTTATGTCAATAAGTATGTGCTTGACTGTAAGGGAACTTCTTGCTTCTACTTTCAAAGTCTGACCTATCTTATCTGCACGTTTGACTAAAAAAATCTGAAGTATACAATACTCAACAGGAGATCAAACTGATCAGCTTTTTATTGCTATTTAAACATAACAAGCTATATAAATGTATGTACTGTTTAAATATAACAAGCAATGCAAATAGCAAAAGCAAAAATGTTGATCGGTTTTGCAAATAAAGACTTGCTTTGAAGGCTGCTGTGTCTTATGAATACTCTTTGAAGGCATAGGCTGGACTGCAAACTTTTGTTTGTTCCAGAGTTCTCTCTTTGTGCAGTTTTGGTGCTCAGATGCAATTATTCAGTAAGCCCAAAGATGGAGTGAGAGAGTCTTTAATAACACTTTAATAACTGAGTAGGAAAACTAACTCCAATGAAGTAACCCCTGAGTAGGTTTCAGTTAATAATGGATTGTGTACCTCAGCAGCTAAATTAAATTTATTTATAAATAAATAAATAAAAAATAATCCATCTGGGAGGTGTCACACTTAAAATAGTCCATAGAACTAAATGAAGAGGAAAAGATTTCTGTCAGCTGGCTCCTGTAAAAGAAACAAAGGTGACATCCAAGTCCTCAGCATTGCTGCCTCACCCGTCGCTCGTGCACACAGTGTGTCTGCAAGGGAAGGGTAGACAGTAGCAGCTACTACAGCTGGAATTTGCCAGACCTCAAATGAGTGAATCACAGCACATTCTGGCAAATAAAAAACCAAAACACAACTATTTTCCTGCTCTGCTCAGACCTATCTTTAAACTCTGGGACAGCCAATCTTATTTGGACTGAAACAAGGAGAGCACGCAGGAGTTCACCAAGCAGAACCACTTCAGAAAGCTCCATCACCAAACCCAGCAATGTTCCCCCTTCCCAACATCTGGTTTAACTAGTTGAGGTGAAACATCTCTTTACCTTCCAGGGGCATCTCCCTTTTCATCAAACCAAACTTCTTCTCCAGAAACACCGACGAATGAGGATTTGAGAAGGAACTCCAAGAGCTTGCTGCCATCAATTGGCTTCATAGCATCACACAGCCCAACATGTCCAGGGCAAAGGGAATGATGCATATTTTGTAGCCCGTGAGCCATAGCATATATAGCATTGATGACAAATCCCATTTTACTGTCCTGCACATAGTTTTCTTCTAGGCTCTCATTGCCTACAATAGTAAGAAAAAAGGGTTGTTATAAGCAGAGACAAGATAACATGAAAATATGAAAAAGCAATGAAATAAAGAGTTTTTCTTATTTCTCTTATAAAGCTTTAGAAGCATAAACAATGTGCCAACCAAGGATTTTAATTAAATAAATGAAAAAAAAACAACAAACCACTCTTTCTTTTTCACCCAGAAATATTTAATTCATTGAAAGAGAAATGCCCCATGAGAAAGCACCAGTTTAAGCAAATTGTCAGCTTTAATTTGTTCTTTTTGATTTTTTAACTTGTCATTCCACAGTGCTCTTTCTGCTAAGAAGTTTTAAACAGCCCAGCATCAGAATGATACATTTCAGTTAGAACACATTTTAAAAAATTTGCTTATAAATTTGACATTTTGTCACATATGAAGACTGTAATTTTTTTCAAATCTCATGTTTTAGAGGGCCGAAAGAGCCACGTCCCTTTCAGTGTTAATAAGCAAACAACCTAAATCAGCATCACTTCTCAGGTTATCAGAAATAGTCATTTTTGCTAGAAGTAGTAGTAGATATGCCAGTTTGGGATTGCTACAGAAAGTAAAATGAAGTTTGTAAGGCTGAAACACTTTTTTTGTAACTGCAGCATGAGCAGACGCTGAAGTCTCTGTCTGTTGATCAGAAACAATGTGACAGTGAAGGTTTTCCCCAGGCAGAGGTTTTAGCTCTGATGGGCTGATGTGTAGGCACTGCCCGAGGGTACCATTTGTGACTGCATTTCACATCAGACCCCACCGGGTGCTGGGCCCTTCCCGCGTTTCCGACATGAGCTGCTGAACGCTGTCAGTGCTGGCCCCGAGTCACAGCAGACCTGTGCTGCAGGGGTCCTGAGGGAGCTGGAAATAAGAACATGTTTCCCTCTCCCTGAGTCATTCTATCACAATATGCTCCAAACTGCAAGATGCTTTTATCTGTAGCCCTCCCACGTTACTCAGTGTTTAACAGGCATTTGCAATCCAGTATCTGTTACTTTGTCTAAGTAACACCTTGTCTAAGCTAGGAAAGTAGGATGTGTGAGAGACTAGGTGTTAACTGACACTTTTCAAATTCAGGTTGGAGAAGACAGTTGTCATTTTAATATGAAGAAAAGGGGAAAATCTTCAAGTTCACTGAAACTTTCAAGTTAAAAAAAGAGTTCCTTCACCTAATGTAGATACAATACGGCTTTCAAATCAAATCATGAAGTCCCTCCTTACATTTATTCTTGGAAAAGGCTCTGATTTGGTAAGTCTTCTTGGCTCATTTGACCTGTATCAGCTGGGGATTCATTATGATAGCAAAGATCCCAAAGGCAGGGATTTCTAGCTTGCTTTCTCTGAGTGTCTCTCACACAGGACAGTGATTGCAAGTGGGCAAGAAAATCTTGCTTCAGTGACTATTTTCCAGATGAGCTGAATACTGCAAACAGCTGTAATGCTGAATTAAAAAATCCTTGTGAAAACAGCATAATCTGACAGAATGACTCATGTGCTCCTCTCTCTACCATACGTTCACCACCAGCACCACCGAGCAAGGAGCGGCTGGAGAAACGTTCCCTAGAGGCAACATATCAGTCACCTTCTTTGCAGGAAAAGGTTCATCGCTCCCATTCAAATTGTGTGAAACCAATACTATTCAGATCCATGTTCAGAAACACAGCAAGAATAGAAACCTTATATGTAAGATGATAGAGTGTTTATACAATAGGAAGCAGAGAGTATGCCAGTGCATTTACGTTCACTTAGGTACTGCATATAGTATGTACAGCATAGTCTAGATGCTTGTTGCCTGAATATGTTAATGTGCTATCTGGATATACTACCTCTAGGTGTGTTTTATCTGCTGGTTAGCCCCCTTAGGATTGATACACTGTGAATTTATCACTGATTCTGATTTGTTACAGATAGAAAAGGAATGTTACCCATCCCTATGTGAAAGACAGATGGAAAGCCCCTGTTCTTAGTACGCCCATCCTCTCTTGTGAAGCTTCTAGGCAGCAAGTTGCAGAAGAGATCACATGAGTGATAATGCACAGCACTCACTGTTAACTGTTTTCTACCTGAGAGTTTATCTCAGATACTTCCTTGATTTCTCAGTTAATAAAAAAAAATAAAAAAGGAATGTGACACTTGCAAGAGATGATGATAGCTTCCATATGTGTTTCCTGAGGCAAGCATTCATGTGGCTGCTTGAGGTAGAAAACTACATGTAGAAGAACTTGCCAGCATTTAAAAAGAGACCATTTCCCTCAAGCATGTATTAACTCAGCAAAGCATGCATTTGATTTCTCGTATTTCAATATAATATGCATACCTCCAAAAAAAAAAATATTTGATCGTGAGAGAATTTGCTTTTGACGAATTAGGTGTGAACAGGTAGTTTACATTAAGGCTCCATACATCTAGTCCCACTGCAGAGGTGACTGCCTAAGGTCACCTGTAAATAATTGTACTGTGATGGAAAACAACATGTGAAGTATATGGTAATGAATTGTCTACAGATCAGTAATATAAACATCTCTGTATGTAAATAAGATATTTTCCAGTAAATCCAGTTTGAGAAGTCATGCTTTATCTAAACTTAACTTCCTGCAATCAAAATCTCTTTTATCTTGTTTTCATCATTAGCAACTATATTATTAGCAATAATTACAGAAATTATTGATATACTTCTGTACTTAAGCTTGTAAAAATTTACTTAGGACAATCAGTAAGAAATGCGTGTTTATTTTAAAACAAATGAAATCACGTAATTGTGTTCATCCAGAGACAAAACAGAGGCAATCAATGTTCAATTAAGTTTTCATAGGGCAACACTTCAACAGCTGCAAGAACTATATTATGTTTCCTGTGAGGCTTTTGTGTAAAGTTATGCTTACCCTCAGTAGGTGTTTGAAATATAACAAAGGGCAAAGCAGAACTCTGGACTGTGAAGCTTTTATTTTTCCTTCCTCTTTCATCCTTTGGAAAAATTACCATTGATCTACAAAGACTAATTTGAACACTAGGGTTTATTAATATTAAAAATAGAAAAGTATTTTGTTAGTTTTTGATTGGTTTTTTTTTTAAGGGACCTTCGTTTCCACTAAGAGAAGGAAAAAATTTGAGCCATGTGAGTACTGGATTAATTGAAATCACTCAAATTAGGCCGTCACTTTTTTGAATGACCTTGAAGAATTCAGGTGTCCTAAATTTCATACTGACTTATTTTTGTATTGGATGCAATACAACTCTTCCTCTAATAATTTGATTTTAACAGTTACTCAATAGCCTCATTTTTTTCCTATCTTAGTTTTGGTTTTAGTCTTTTTTTCTGTCAGTCATTCTTAAAGCTGAAAAAGGAGGGGGTATATACACACATACACTACAAAACAAACAAACCAAACTAAACCAAACAAAACCCCACAAACCCAAATACCACGCCGTGGCTGCACACAACTGAAAAATGTTCCCAATGCTGCTAAGAGTAATACCTAAGCAGAGGGGGAAGGAAGAGAGACCAAATTTCATGAAACTCACTATGAGTCTTTCCTTTTACCATATTGTGCCTCACATCTAATATCAGCTTCAGCTAGGTCCTTTGAAGAACCTGAATGTAAAGCAACCGTGAATTTAGTCTAGTGCCTTTGTTGTGGAGTCACTGTGGAACTAACAGGGTTCTCAAGAGCATAGTTGGGTACTTGTGCAAATACTACTCGACAAACTGAAGAAAAATTGTACTATCAGAATTATGGCTACAAAGTATTTAACTTACATGTATTAGGATAGGAAAATTCTATGTTAATAATCAGTAAGAAATTAAGCACAAAAGATTATTCATTTGCAGTTCTCAGAACAACTAGGGTAGGAAGGAATTTGGGATGGAAAGAAATGTAAAAACATTTTGATTGGGGACTCTGATCAACACCTAGCCAGCTGGTAAATTTTGAACAAACACACATTTGATGAAGAACACAGTCTGTTCACAGGCGACTCCTGATTAGAATAAAAGGCAAAATCTGTTTAATAAAATTGTTTTAAATGATAATGTTTAATCTGGAATAGGCAGATTTATGGTTTATTACTAACTGTTATCTGCTGAATATTCAAGCTCACGTCCAGTTAGCGAGCATTATGAAAGCTATCATCTTTTCTGGTGGTACTTACAGAGGTCTGAAAATCTTAGAAATTGTATACACTGCAGTAGCCAGGTCAATTTCTAGTCAGGCTTTGGCCCTTGTAATTTTCTCCCTGCATAACCTCATGACATGTTTGTAGTCCTCCTGAGTTGCCTCCCCCTTCCTCAAAAGGTCATACACTTTCGTTTTTTTCCTGAGTTTCAGCCAAAGCTCTCTTTCAACCAGGCTGGTCTTCCCTGGTGGCTTGTCTTTTGGCACACTGTCAGTAATGGCTAATCCTCTGAAATCCTCCTATGAAATAATTTTTGAAAGGGGTTTCATTTGCTTAAATTCTTTTGCCATTATTGGTTCAAATATTTTACAAATATTGCCAGTTCACTCCCTCTTACATTCTATTTATAACATCTCTTACATTATCTAACAACAAAGGTAACAAAATTATTTAACAATTTCCACTTTAAGGCACTGCAAAATGAATAACTGATTATAAAGTAATTAGTATAACAATGTGTTCAAAACCTGTGCTCTGTCCTTTTCACTTCATGTCACCTTCTTAATAACAAGTGTGTTCTGTTCATTAATATTATATGGCTGAATAAAATCCTCACGTCTTGATAGTATAAAAAGGACTTGTTGACACCACTACACTCATTACCATAGAATCATAGAATCAGAGAATGAGTTGCATTTGAAAGGACCTTAAAGATCACCTGGTTCCACTCCCCCTGCCACAGGCACACCTTCCACTAGACCAGGTTGCGCAAAGCCCCATCCAACCTGTCCAAAGGTAAGTCACAGGCAGCAGGTCAGATGAGTAAAAGTTTTCTGTGTGGAAACATCCGAACACCCACCTTTTTCATCCCACAACCAACTGTAGAGCTACAAGAATTTCTGAAGTTCTGTTTTCAGAAGTAAATGGCTGTTTTCCAGGCAATTCCAGATGTAGCTGACTGTCTATAAGGGAAAGGCGAGGAAATGCTACCTGGTCACCAGAACAAGCAGGGCTGCAGGCTTCACTTGTGGACTGTCTCAGTGACCTGGCTGTGTCTATGTGCAAGCTAATGTGACCACAAACCATTTGTGGGAAAATGGCTTAAGTGCGTGTGTGCTTTACCAAGCCAAAGGAGGGTCAGAGAAAAACAGACTTTGTTTCAATCTCAATTAAAACATTATTTGTAATTCTCATAAGACAAAATGATAGGCTGAAAAATTCGTCACAGACCATAATAAATGCTCCATTCAACATTCAACAAATAATCTCATTGTGGTAAATTATTGTTTCTTGTATGTCTTCTGCTCCCAGGAAACCAGTTATTACACTGTATTCCAACAAAAGAGGACCATGTGGGGAATGGTTACCCCTTCCTACTTTGATGTCTGATCTTTGCAGCAGGGAAGTAAATTCAAGAGGCAGCTGAATACAGTGGAAGAGAGGAGAGATAGGACATACAGGGAGCATGTAGAAGAGCTATCAAAAAAGACATAAGATAAAACAGGTAACTCAGTTCCCGTTGTATGCAAACTGTCTGACTGGATGAAGCTCCACTACTTCTCAGGTAAGTGTGAAGAAGGATGTATCATTTAAGAAAAGGCATCTTTCCTTAACTGCCTCTTGAACATTGTGTCACCAGTCTATAAGAAATAACACAGCACTCTCTGTAGACTTGCAAGTTGCTCTGCCCTTTGGCAAGAAGAGAGGAAGCAGAGCTTTCACTGGGACAGCTAAAAGGAAGGAATATCTTAAAATATGCAGGTTCTCCACTAGATTCAGAACATGCTGATAAACGTTTGGCATCTTACAGTACTCATGAAGCAATAAATGGAGTTCACAGGGTTACAGACTTCATTTTCAGGATGTCATTAAACCAGAAAGGTTTTACTTCCATTCTTCACATTTTTATCTCCCCAAGCAAAGAGATTCAATTCACGCAATTACATTTATTTTTCCCTGAAAAGCTACAATACAGTTACAGTTGCCTGTTGAGATACACTGCTATTTTCTTTCTGAGCACGGGGAAATACATGGGTCTCTCAGATACTACTGCTTTGTTACATCTGGAGAATGTTGCCTTTTAACTGCATTAGTGTACTTCTATTCTTGTACTAAACTACAGAGAGAAGTGAAAACCATTAAAAGATGAGTATTCAGCAGAAGCTCCTCAAATATTTGCACTAGAATTCTCTAAGGCATTAACAGGATGCTGATTGCAGCAATATTTGTATGCAGTGGGTTATTTATTTTCACTAGCAATGTTAGTCATATAACTAATGAACCTTCTTCTGAAATAAAGTTGATATTAAACTTACAAGGGTTTTGGGGGATTTTACTTACTTTTACCAACATATTTCACAGGTGTCAACTCAATGGCTAAGGGAAACCAAAGCATTAATTCAGATGTCAAGGCACATGTTCTCCTTCATTTCAGAAGTCTAACACCTAAACTTTAGGATTACTTCCCTTTTTAGGCATACTATACATGAACAGTATCTTCAGTTTACTTGTCTGGTTTTGTGAGGATGCCATATTACTCTTCAGTGTTTGAAAAGAAGTGTCTTCCTTTTGCATCTCCTTGTGTGTCAGAAGCAGTGGGGAAAGATTTTAATTAAATTTACTTTCTTCATTCTCCATATCATGTTATGTAAGCACATTAGGGTTTTAAGAGCTTAGTGTCAAAGACTCCAGAATGAGGCTGGCATAAACAAATACAACAGTGCCACAGCAAAGCAGAAATATTATGAGCAGAAATGTCTGCACAAGCTGCTGACTCACTTGTTAATCAGACGCAGGGGGGACTCTCAGTCGCTAGACACTGGGCAGAAGAAAGGGGACTAAGCAGCTCTATGCCAAGTCTGAACTTGCAGATCTAGCCCATTGAGAGCAAAACAAAAGGAAACTGATCTCTAACTGCTCCTGTATTTCCCACTCTTTGCTTAGCAGACACAAGAGTCTGAAGCTCACTTCCCGTCCCTACCCTTTCTGCTTCTCTCCATGGACATTCAAACTCACACAACCATAGAACTCCAAGAAAAGCAGATTTAATACGTAAACACCAAGTGGCAGTGCACATAACTCATGCTCACACTGTGGGAGACAACAAAGCTGTGTTTGAATGTGCCTGTGCCCAAGGGAGCAGAAACAGCTTTCATTTTACATCTCTTTTCTAGTGAATCAAAGGAGCTAAGCAGGAGATAAGACTGTCATTTCCCAAAGGCTGGCTGCAGCATCAAGAGAATGCAAAGACTTGGGTCTGCCTGATCTCTGTAGGTGGCAGTGCTGGGGTGAGCTGTCAGAGCATGTCTGGGTGAGATATTACATATTCACAAACACTCCTAGCTGATGTGCAATGCTGCAGCCTCTCTCCGCCTTTGGAAGAGGCTAGAGCAAAGCTGGAGGACTTTGCATCAGCTGGCAATGTGGCTTTGCAAGCACTGCATCACTGGAAGGGGAGGCAGGTGAGAGCAAAACAGGCTTATGGTGGAGAAAAAGTTCATTCTCCCCTTTTCCATAAATCTGCATTGTCTGCTCTGTCTCTTGTGTTGGCTAGCACTAAAAGAAAGGACTCAAAGGGAAATACAGTGGAGCACCTAGGGGCCATGCTAACAACATAGTTGTCTGCCATCCCAGGAGAGGGCTGTCTTCCTTCACTAGGCTGCCCTTGGCAAGACATAGTTCTGTATCAACACAGGTTTGCAATCTACACAGAATGTCCCCTTGCATTTATAATTATTACCTGTGACAGCTGAAAGAAACCAATCAGAGTCAAAAAGTTGCAAGAATATGTGTCCACGAAAAGGTATTTATAGCAACAGGAAAAAGAGTGGGAAACTGGATAATAAGCAGGGAACTTCCTCTACAAGTTAATATATATAAGCACATGCTGTTACATGCAGGTCTGGAGAGATCCACTTAGAGCAGATGGCTTGACAGAATCTTACCAGCCTGATAGAGCTTCTGTATGGGATGACACTATGGCCTGAAGCCTCTGTGTTTCTTCCCACTGGGCTAAAATTCTTCATAACGAATTTTACTTAAGAAAAAGCCAAGGGTTTATGGTCCTATGAGGATGATTTGCTGAGATTCTTTCTCCTCTAAATGAGCTGCAAGTTGGTATTTGAAACCTTTTCTGTACATATCCACTGCTATAAGCTGCGAAAAGCCTGGCAGGAAATTTCAGCATTGCTTCTCTTTGTTGCTAGTTTTTAATGGAATGATCATGATGAAATAGCTCTGCAGTGAAGACTGTGTTTAATAAAATAGAAGATGAAAGATATACACAGTATATCTCAATGCAGTGTAAAAATAACCAGTCCTCTTCAAATCAAAAAATTCTATACCTGTGATATTTGTATGTGTTGTTGCAATGAGACCAGCTTGAGAAATACAATTCACAGAATGCCCAACAGTGAAGCAACAGAACCAAAAATTAACAAGAAGGTTAAGTTTTAAGGTTATTGATTAGTTCATTTTGGCTATTATCTTAATTTCTGTCCTTTGGAATTAATAGACCGGAAAACAATAGAGAAAAATAACTGTCCCTGTTTGAGACAAATCAATTTCTATATCTTGGACTTTCAGGGAAACACAGTTCAGTATCAGTTCAAATGGTCTGAAAAGAAACATGACTTTGCATGTATTTGTGCCATCCCTTTCATGGCTGAATACATGTGCTAAACCAGGACTGTAGTTACAACTGCCATAATGCACATAAAATTATGAATATTCATTATTATGCACATTCTAATGAAGATGTTTGGAATTATTTCTATAGTGAAGTGAGTATGCTGTAAAGATATTTAAGTATTTTATGATCATAGCTTAATATGATCAATATTTGGCCCTTCCAGCTTCTGGAAATTCATCCCCAAATAAAATACTGTGATCACCTACTGGAAGAACTGACCAGGAATCTGGCATGGAATGACAGCAGGTTCTTAGTACCTTCTTAGGTAGTATTCAAGGCTTAAAACTAGAAATCAATAAAATTCTGCACGTGATTCTGGACTTGGGGGACCCATCATGTTGGAAGCAGTTTGTGCTTTTAAAAAATCTACTCTAATTCAGATAGGACATGACATTCAATGATGTGTTCATTGTAGAAAAAGGCAACATAAAGGATAATCTGAAGTGATTCCAGTGACTTTCTTGGAGACAGAGGGTAATTATTCTGAGAGCTTGACAAATAATTATTATGACTAATTTGTTTTCCTTAAAAGCTGGACTGTGTACAAACCGCCTGCAAAATGACCACAACATGTTCTATTATTTATTTGAAATTATTATTTAACTTCTGCAGGAAGACATTATTTGTCTGCTCCTATTTTAATTAGAAATGAATATTTCATCTTATAAACAAGAATAAAATATGCCAGCTGATTATTTTTTTTTTGTTCCTTGATTGAATGGCTTGCACATGTAATCAGCAGACACTGATTTCAAATCCCAATATAGCATTTGAAATCTATCTCATTGTTTCATTAGCTAACTAAAATTTACTGCTGACAAAAGCATTTGAATGGTCAAGCTCAAACTTTGCATTGAAAGGACATAGTTAATAGCACAGTTATTCTAACGGGAAATTCACAAACCAGGGGAATGGAAAGGAGGGCTTTTGCCCTGCCTGATCCTGGGCAGAGGTCATACTCTCACCTGGCATCACAATCCCCCACTCCCAATTTATTCTCTGACTTTGATTCTTTCTTTTTTGAAATTATTTTCTCTTCTTCTGTCCCCTTTCCTGGGAATATGACAACAGGGAATTTAATTAGTTACACTTACTGTGCATTCTATAGCTTCTTCTGTCACTCTCAGTCCAACAATAAACCTTCTCTGAACCTCTTTCTCAGACTCTGTAGGGTCCCATATGTGCCCATGCTTCCAAAGCCTCAGGCACCTTATACTGCCTTATTATCACAGAGACCTTTCATCTGCCTGTTTCTTTTGCTTTCTTTACAGACTTCCTCCAGTGCCATCCTGAATCCTGACTCAGTCTCTCTCAGGACAGAATTCCACAGAGACCATTTTCTACATGACCTTAACTCCTGTGGACAAACAATTAAAGAGAAAGAAAACCCAACCTTCAGTCTTCCCCTCTCCCTCAAGTAGCTGTACAACCTTGCTGCCTTATTCGCACACTCCATTAAAGACATATTTAGAACTCCTATTCTTAACAGATCTGTTTTTTGGAACAAGTCTAGCGGATAATGAGTTGCGCTACTCTTACATGAGACAGGAATGAACGTCCTTGCAATCTAATTTATTTACAAATGTAAAGAAATATTTGCAGATTTTAATGTTATTTGGCTAGCTTTAATCATGCTTTCACTCCTAAAAGCAAGCAAACATACAAAAAGTTGAGTCAGATACCCTTACAGAGATCCTGTTATAACACACAATGAAAAAATGAAAAGCACAGGAAATAGGACTGATTAAATTCCAAGCGTCGCTTTTCATATGAAGCCCAAGACTTTATCTGAAAGAGACGGAACTCAGTAACTGTGCTGCAGCTTTCAGAACATTAACCACCTTAGATACTTAAATTAGGAACCTGAATACATATTCAGGCACCTAATTAACTGACTTGATTAATACCTGAACTAGCTGCTGTTGACTTCTATGGGAATTATATAAGAACAGTACCCTTAAAAATCAGGCCAATTTATCTAGGTCTCAGAGCATGCACTTCAGGAGCCTAATTTTGGGTATCTTCATCAGAAAATGCTGGTTCAGAGTTGAAAAAAAAAAAAACAAAAACCTTCACGTTAACTATATCATTACCTCTGAATGGGGCAAAGAAATTACTAGAAATCTAGTCTCGATATATGTTAAAAATTCAGCACCAGGACAGCAACAAAACTATTATTCAGGGTCTTTAGATCAGAGTGAAAAAATATGATGAAAATAATAACATATTCATATTCATTAAATCATGCTCTCTGGAGATCTGTGTTCCTATCTACCATAAAGATAGCAAATGGAAGAAATCACATACAGTCTTTTCTGGCCATTGATTTAGACCTGTAAACATCTAAGTACTAACTCATGGTTGTCAGTATATGGGCATGAGATCCTAAGCGCTTCGAAGATACGAGTCGGTATCTCATGTTGACTACAGACCAAGTGCTCCCCTCACGGTAGGATACCAGTCCATGACTGGCTGGCACAGGCTAGCTGGCCTAACTGGTCTTTTCCTATTTCAAATTCCAGTAGTTCTGTATGAGTCAGGATTAGTCAGGAAAGATATCTAATATTTATCACACTTTAAAAAACTGTTGATTTAAGATGGGTTTCAGAATTCTTGCATGATAGTGTACCACTTACCAGCCAGTACTATTGGTTTTCTTTTTCTTTTTTTATTATTCTAAAAGAACAAATACTTTCTTCCTCACCTCTGTTTTCGATGTTAAAGTGGTATTGAGAATATCAGCATTAGCTGCCCAAGCATAAATCAATATGAAAATCAATGTGTCTCACCTCTGCAGAAGTATAACTCCCTCCAAATTAATCCTTTGCCAAGTTTACTGTTGTTTTTGCATTGTGGAGTTTTTTTGTTTGGTTTGTTTTGTTTTAATAGACCATATCCTCACATAAGGAACTTTCTGTCTGAAGGCTAGTTTCCTGGAACCACATGTCTGCATGCTGATAGGGTGGATTTCATACATGCAATGTAATTGCTGCACATCCAGACTACACAGCAGCCCTGTTATCACGTAGTTGCTCTCAGGGACTCCCTTTGCTTCCCATGATCTAAAGCAGCTGCTGAAGGTGCTCTGGTAAAGTGACCTCTGTCACCCTAAGTAGTGCCTATTTGAACCATGTTATAATTTAGCTGAGCACATTCACAGATTTTGGTTAAATTAAGCGTAGTTTTGAAATTATTGTTAGGAGGATCCAAATATTGCTTGTAACCGTTGCAATATGCAATACATTAATTGCAAATATACAGGTCACAATCTGATTTATGTTCCCCTTAACTGGACATACGCCTAGAGTTGTGTTCAAGTACATTATCACAGAAAAGATTCATTTTAAATCTAAGCTAATATTAGAAGCTTCTGAATGACAAATGCACGAGGACAATGCATCTCTGATTAGCAGAGAACTAGAGCTAAGCAAATCAGAAGATAAAATAAGTGGCCCTAATCTTTATTCACATATTAAATTCAATAGAAAAAACAGAAGCAGTATGCTTTTGAATCTGAAAGAATTTTCAAGGTATTCATTTCAGTATAGTTCGTTTTTTCCTGGATATATCTAACTGTGACAATGCAGGAAAAAAAGGGTTATTAGCACAGCCAAACCCAAATTATTCAAGTACTTGAGAGCACTTGAGATCTCACAAGAAAATAAGACCCTGTCATGTGAACTTTTAGATAATATAAACCTGAAAAAACAGGCCGAGTAAATTGATCTTTGCAGAAAATAGACAGTACACTGTAGAGCATGATGTGTAGAGTGCTTTGATGAGAACAGTCCTGATTTTCCATTGTTACATAGCTGAGCCCGAATGCAGAGCTAAATTAAAGGTTCGAACTTGCAGGCTCCTCCAAAGCTGCTTTCTATTATATGAATCTCAAAAATCTGAGCTGAAGGAAATCTTTGGAAATTGACTTGTCTCACACCTTGCTGTGCTGCAGTGGCCCTCTCTGGCTCAGCCAGCAGCCCAGCCTACCTGCAGTAGCTGCTTTCATTATTTTTCCCTAGTTCCCTCCACGCTAGCAGACTCCTGTGCTCCCCTAGACCTCCCAGTATGAGTGGGAAAGCGAAAATTTATTCTGGTGGTGCTACTCTTTGGAGCACACATCTTCCACCAGGTTATTCTCCCTGTGCTTACCAATACAGCTTATTCTGAGCAGAAGAGTTTATGGTGTGTACGGTTCAAGTTTTACTACTCATTCTCACCATTTATTGTTCTATACCACTGCTTGCCCAAGACCTATTAAGAGTCCCCACATTTATTTTAAGACCTCTATTTTTCAGAACATATTCTTGTGCACAAAAGGTATCTCTAGGCTGCAGCTAGACCTGCATGAGTGAAAGAATCATCTTGTGGGTTTCTGCCTACATGTTAGCCTCTACTGTATCTCCTTTGTACCTGTATTTATGGGGTAATGCTGCCATAAAATTGGAAGCTGAGTTTTAAAATTTCCACCTACAGGTAAATAATGAAAGGGAAGATAGAGTCTAACAAAAGACCAGGAAGTGCTGACAGAAGGCAGTTGGCCTTGTTTTCAGGTCAGTTACCTGTGTTATTTCATCTGGTTTACTAACTGACTTGGTTAAATACTTATATATAGGCTAATTTTTCTGATGTGTGACCTGCACAAGCAGTTGATTTCTAGGAATAAGTCAATAAATTTAATTGTGTGCTTTCATCCTCATCATGCACCTGATACAAGTTCAAAGCACCTGTGGCTGTCCGAGCAGTCAGAAATGCCCAGTTGCTCTCCAGGCATAGGAGATAGGAGCTCCAGGGAGGCACAAGGAAGCATGATTCCTGTGTCCTGTTCCTTTGCAGCACCATCAGTTTACTAACGTAATGTAGAAGACTGAACATTACAAGCCTGCCTAAGAAATTATTTAATCCCAGAAGTGGAAACTCTGATTGTTAAAAGACACAATGGAAAATGTAGGTGTAAATACTAGATTCAGAAAGCTTTTGTCATATACTGCTGTAACATGTATGCGTTCTGCAAACTGTCTTCTATGCTATTTACAAAGGTGTGTAAGTATATCTCTTCTTTCCTTTACTTCGTGATGATCTCATTTTTACATGGATCCTAAAAGGAGAAAAATATTTATTGTTATTGTATTTTGATTGACAGCTTGGTTTAGATGTATCTCTGGGAACATAAAATTTTAGATAAATGTAGCTGCTGTCTTCCAAACACTGAAATAAGAACTTAGAAGCAAATGAACAAAAATCTGGTCATCTTCTCTGAATAATTCATATGATTTATCACAGATAAACACATTATTAATCTTCCTCTTCTTTAAGCCTTTAAAGCTGTCTGTCACCTTGTCTGGGAAATAAAATGAGACTACAGCTTTCCTGTTTTATCTGCTGTAAAAAAGCCTTGACTAAAACATGTAGCAACTAGAATTCTTTCAGACAAGTTGTCTCTAATAGGCTTCATTCTAAGTGCCCATGAAATTAAGATAATTTTTGATCACTACTGTGATCTCCTGCCTCATACTGAGAACAAAGACAGTGACACACGACTCAGCTCCTCTACTGCAGGGAGCTAAGTATATATACAAAGTATATAATTCAAAGCAGGAGTTAGGGAGGGTAAGTTGCAGGACACATAAGGTACAAGCTATTGACATGCCATGACATCTTGAAGAAGTTATGGTATGTCAATAGCTCACTTCCTTCTTCGAAATCTTATGAATGTGTCTCCCATATACTGCACAAGTGATTTACCAACAGTGACTGATCTGACAGAGTGTGCATTCAGGCTACTGTCTTATTTTGACCTATTGTAGCAAATATAGCTCCTACCGTAGGTGTGTTTACTGATGCAAAGTCTCATGGGACAGGTGGTCCAAGGGGAGCCTTGCAGATGCTGAGATTAAAGTAATGTTCTTAGAAAAGCACCTGTGAGCAGTTCTGATACTGCACAATTAGCCCTAATAATGTCTGCTGGATGTAATTTGTCCAACTTGCACATGACCTGAAACACTCTGATAACCACTCAGATCAACTCTCACTAGAAATGCATTCATTCACCTTTTCAATAAAATGTATGAAAAAAACTAAGGACACACCCTGGAGTGCTTTGTCCACTGATGAGAAAAGGAGGGCCCCATGTTATCTGATACAAACTCATCAAAACTAAGATAGGTCTTGAGAAAAAAAATCCTTGAGTACGCGAAACTCTGAACTGCATTACTGATGGACTGGATGTGGACTGAAAGATGTATTATCCAAGTACAAAACTGTCTAAGGGTGGGAACAGGCCAGCCATCAGTCTTCTGTCTTCCTAATATGTACAGTCAAGGAGAACCTCACAGACAAATACAGGAAAACAAACATCATGAGAGGCATGAGTAGACACTCCGTAGATCTTCTAAAAAGATATTATTATCCTATGTCAGAAAAAAAACCCAACCTCTCCAAGACTGTAAGGACTCTGTCTATGTCTGGATGAGACAAAACCTCTTACTTTTTTATGAATGGATGGCAATGGTGACAAACACTTAAGGATGCTTTTCAGAGAAAGCGTAACTAGAGGCAAATGGGTCAAGCTGGCTCCAGAAACATTTGCTGAAATGATTTGATTTAGTAGCTTGGGTATAATGTCCCACTGACATAACTGTACTACTCCTGTACTTGAATTGGTGCTCTTGTAACACTGCACTGCTTTTCGTATGTGCTGCTGTATGGGTCTCTGATACCTAAAACACCTCAGCACCATGCTCATCTCTTTCCATTTACGACTATACCAAGCAAAGCGAACAATTCAAGGTCTTTACAGTGACAATACAATCTATATTCCCTGTAATTTTTGTCTCTAGAATTATGACACTGCATTATTCATACCAAAGAATAAATGCCTTTTCTGGAATGTTTAGTCTTCCTCACAAGCTCTTTTCTGCTACCATTATAATGTTCTACCCATGATTTGACAAGCTATGAAGATATATGATGGAGATCCAGAACCACTTGGGTGTAATGAAAGCTTATGTCCTCTTTCTAAGCAACTTTGCTGATGCAGAAAGAAGATGGGAAAAGATACAACTTCTTAGAACCAAATTTGACACAAGAATATGGTGGCCATACAGATCCTTGGCAGGAATGAAGACAAGCAGCATCCTGGGTTGTATTTATAGCACAGCCAGTGACTGAGGCATGTAATTACCTCCCTACTACCACCACCATTTACTTTGCACTCATCAGGCTGCATCTAGACTATTGTATTGGGGGTTCAGAAACTGGGAACCCCAATACACAAAGACACTAGTAACCTAGAGCATATTCAGAGGAGGGCCATCAAAATAATGGAGAGCTGTAGTCCTTGCCCTTTGAGGACAGGCTGAAGGACTGGGGCTTATCCAGCCTGGAGAAGAGATGGCTGCAAGGGAACCTTACAACAGCCCCTCATACCTGTGGAGTGGTTATTGAGAAGAGAGAGACAGGTTCTTCATGGGGAAGCATGGTGGGAGTATAAGAGATGACTGACAGGCATAACTTGAAAAAAGAAATGTTCAAACTGGATAGGAGGCAAAACTTTTTCACATTCAAGCAGTGGAACAGGCTGCCCAGAGAAGATGTACCACCTTCGTCCTTGGAGGTTTTCAAGGCCCCGGTGAATAAATCCCTGAGCAATCTGATCCGAACTCACAGCTTACCCTGCTCTGAGCAGGGGATTGGACTGCAGTCTCTCTGAGCTCCTTTCTGACTGAGTGATTCTGGGACTCTGGGTGCACTCAAACTGATCGTTTGTAGTTCTTTTCAATCAAGACAGGAATTAGCAGATAAACCAATCGTTATGGCATGACCAAGGCACGAGTAAGCAACCTACAGGGAACTTGGACCTACTTTGGAAAAAACCCAAACAACTGCATTTCTTGTTCTTGTCCACCACAAATACATTCACTGATAAATAATCCTCCTCAAAGATCAATTGAATCAATGCTTGAATCATGAATTGCCCAGTTTGCTTCACCTTGCTCTGCTGAAAAACATCTTGTGCTGATTGCCTGCCAATGTATTTTGTTGTCCCAGCAGATGAACTGCTGTGAGCATAATCCGATGTTTGCATCAGTTCCATAACCTGTTCCATAACTGTCTCTTGTGGTGCAGAGGAGCACTCATCAAAAGTCATTTACATAAACCATTGTATTATCTGCCACGAGGTGAATAAGACATTCTGTAAAACAGTAGTGAGACCTCTGTACAAGTGTTTGCACTACTCGGAATTCTATACCATTTCTGCAAGAATTCTATACCATTTCTGGCATTTAATTCTGGCCTGTGTGGGCTCAGCAAGTCCAATAGAGAAATATTTGTCACTGTAGTTTTGTGGGGAGAAAACCACTTCCATTGAGGCTATTTCTGTCAGATCAGGGAAGAGAAAACATCCTACAGAACTGTTGTAAGAGTATCTGAACTGTGTATGCCTGACATGCAGAGTCTATCACCAGTCTACCACTTGCTGTCAGGGTACAATCTCCATACAACCTCCAAAATGCTGAAAAGGCTGAATTGTCTGATGAACAGAAACAAGCTGTGACTATTGCTTGGGTTGTGTGCTAAGGGAACTTAATGTCAGATCCACCCTGACTTAAGTAGCTTCTTAGTATCTCCAATTCAGAAACAGCTTTCTTTTTTCTTGCTGCTCGTGCTAAAACAGTCTGATCTGTTCTGACTTTTCATCCGAAGGGCATGAAGAATGGTGTGAAATCACAGTGAGTCAGGGGGCCATGCAGAGTTGCAGGATATGCTTTGTTTTCTAAAGAATGTAGCTTCTATATGGAAAACACTGAAAGTACCATAGTGGCATGGACAGTTTATGAATTGTACTGGAAGTGGTTTGAGCCTGCTAGACATCAAGGAAACTACAGCTGAATGGTCATAGACAAATATCTCTTTTCTACTGTAATGTGCTAACCTTGGCTGGCTGGCAGGTGGTCACCAAGCTACTCTCACTCCCCCTCCTCAGAAGGACAAAGGAGAGAAAATAAACTTAAATTTTTGTGGGTCAACATAAAGGGGAGTTTAATAAAGAAAAGCAAAGGCCATGCATGGAAGCAAAGAACAACAAAAAGATTCTCTACCTCCATCAGCAGGTGATGTCCAGATACTTCCTGGGAAGTAGGGCATCAGTATGTAGTAGCTTCTTTGGAAGACAAATGCCTTAATAATGAATGCTCCCTTCTGACTCCCTCCTTTCTCTTTGCTTTCCTTGCACAGCATGACATTATATGGTATGGGAACTCTGATCAGTTTGGGTGAGCTGTGCCGGCTATGACCCCTTCCAGCCTCTTGCCCACTCCCAGCCTACTGGCCTTTGACAGGGAGGAAGGGGAATTATCATCACACTCTAGCCCGGCACAGACACTTGTACCTCCATGGAAATCCACACACATGCAAGCAGTCCCTGTATAGGGA
>JANHGB010053144.1:6748-35481 GCA_026283785.1 Coracopsis vasa
AGTTTCGTCTGTATGGACCTAGCCCATATGTGCAGCATCATTTCGGTCCCCAGGCACGCTGAGGGTGATGCCCCAGGCTCCCCTTGTTCCCAGGGTTCAGAGCTGGCTGAGAGGAGCCCATACCCCCAGGCTGGCCCTAGGAACTGGGGTGACAGGACCCCTGGGGCTGCCAGGAGCACACAGAGAAGGGGATGCTGCAAAGGACACCAATATCCATGGGGCTGGGCCATGGGGTGCTGAGCAGGACACACGGATGCTCCGGGACCCCCACTGAACACCCCCTCCCCGCCAACGCTGACTTACCGGTGGCAGCCGTCGGCATCCTCGCAGCCTCAGGTGTCGCGGGGGGCTGTGGGCAGCAGCCTGTGGCATGGGAGCCCATGGCACGTCCCGGGGCTCAGCACCGGGGGGCTCGGTCCCCTCCGCTCCCCAGGAAGGGCTGGGGGCAGCGGGGCAGCGCCGTGTTCCACAGCATCCCTGCCGTTGCCACGGCAACTGCTGAATGACTCACGCTTATTGTGAGTGACATCAGAGATGCAGAGGAGGGGGCCGGGAGCAGATATTCCTGGTTTGGTTTTCCTGTTAAAGATGGGAGGTTTTGCGCTGGGAAAACATCCGGATCCAGACCCCCTGGGCAGCATCTCAACAGGGTCCTGGAGACCCCTGGAATTAGGAGGCAGGAGATGCTGGAGCCCCTCCATGGGTCTGCTGGGCATGAAAGGGGCCGAGACAGAACAAGGGGGACACCCCAGGCAGAAGAGGCCCTGCTCCCCTGAGCTGCACTTGGGCCTCAATTCCATACAAAACACCCAGATTGAGGAAAATGGGTAGAAATGGCTTATCTTGTCTGGCTTCATCTTCACAGCAGGCACGAGAACAGGGGAAGGTCACCTTCAGGGGCTCCTTACCTTGAGCCATGCTGCTCTTGCCCATCATCCCAACAGGACCATAGCTGTGTTTCAGAGGCACTCATAGCTCTCAGTGCTAGCAGCCTGGCATGGTCTTACAATGGGAGCCAAAAGGGGCTTTGCTTGGGAATTGGTCCAGAGCAGGGAGGAGCATTGCTGGATGCATGGATGGGGGATTAGGGATGACCACAAGTGCTCCACATGCAGACATCTCTCAGAGCACTTTGGTAGCACAGTTGCTCATAGCCACGCAGGGATTCCTTACTCACAGCCAGAGGCACTGATGCTCCCTCCCCTCTCACTCACAGGCTCCGTTAGGATGAGCCCCATGAGACAGGAGGGAATATTTTTAGTCGGATGAGTCCCGCTCGAGGCTCTGCACTGGGCAGGGGCAGCGCTGGGGCACAGCAGCTCCACAAGCACCAAGGCATAAACTGCTCTCAGCCCTCCATAGGAGCAGCCCTGAGGGCATCACTCAACCCCACCAGACGCTGTTTAGGGGCTCCTGGGCATCCCCCCTGACTGAGGCTGGGATCAGGGAACCCAACACTTGGGGCTTCTATTTTTAGCCCCAGGAAACTATAAATAAAGCCCATGGTAACCCATGGAAATCTGAGTGACTTCAATGACTGCACTGGGGGAGCCTGCAGCAACCGGAGCTGCCCCCCTGGGTCCAGTGGGAAAGGCACCATCCCGCTTCCAGACACCCGGATGAGTGAAAACACAGGGAACTTCCCACCACTGATGGGCTGGGCCTCACTGGGCACGATGCTCCTGCAAGGGGAGCACGGGATGGGAGGGGAGGGATGGGGAAGGATCGCTCCTTTCATGGGGAATTGGGTGTTGGTGCTTGGTGTGGGAGCAGGGAGGAAGGCGCCCGTCTGCGGGGAAGGCAGGCACAGGGGGGGAAGCAGAGAGCACCCCGTGATTCATCGCACGCAGCCTGGCAACGAGCTCCTGTGTCGGGGAACACACAGATGGAAGCGGCTGCCACAGCCCGGGAATAGCCGCTGGTGTCCTTTTAAGGATGATTTACCAGGGTCTGTCTTCCTTTCATCGCACACTTCCCATAGGAGCCACGCAGGATGTGGGGGTCCAGCGGCCCACAGAGCCTGGCTCACCCCTACCGAGGCTGTGCTGTGGCTGCAGGGACCACAGGGAACAGAGCAGGTCTAATCCCACGGGCCAAGAAATCCAGAGAGATGTCCCAAATCCCACCAGAGCCCTCACGCAATGGGAGGGGGTTGAGGTGGGGGCATGGCTGGAGGCAGCCGGTTTGGCACCTGTGTTATTCCAAGGGCTAAATAAACACTCAATAAGCATTAATTGACCCCAACTCCAGGCACCGGGAGCTGCTGCAGGTACAGGGCTCCCAGGCACAGATTCCCTCCGGAGCAGCCCTTCAGCAGAGGACAAATAGAGGTTTACTCCAACACAGATGTGGTTTATGCCCAAGCTCCAGCTCATAAAAGCCAAGTAACCACATCATGCGTAAGCGCTACCATCTCCCATCAATTACTGCTTTGAGGGTGCACCTGTGGCTGCTCACACTGCACAGCACCACGGTGCTCAGGCAGTTCTTGCCCTGATACAAGTGCGAAGCCACCGCAGGCATCGCCTGCTCCGTGCACACAGAGCCCTGGCTCTGCCCCAGCTCCCTGCTCCATGCACACACGCTGCTTCCCGCAGCGGGAGAGCTCGTTATGCAACTGCTGATGGCATCGCTCATGAAACCTGCTTAAGAGCTCAACCCTTCCCTGCACAGCAGAGGGGAAGCAGCAGAAGAGCATCCTGGGGTGCAGGAGATGTGCAGGACCCCAAGGTGTGGGGTTTGCATCCCATCGGCTGCCGCATTGACCACCTACAACTGTATTGACCCCATACAATTGCACTGACCACCTACAACAGTATTGACCCCATACAATTGCATTGACACCTGCATCCCAGCACCCGGCTGTGCTGTGGTACCCCAGCACCCAGAGCCACCGGTGACCCCTCGGGAGCCCCCGGCACTCGCAGGCCCTGAGCTCAGGCTGTGTATCTGGGCACTGACCCCGCTCCAGGCACCCGGCTGACTCCCTTATGGAGCCGGTCACCTCTCCAGGCTTATTTTGGTCAGTGAGGCCTGGTCCAGCACATCTCGAGTTACCGGTGTCCCTCCCCCAGCTCCACCAGTGACCGGATTCCTGCTGACACTGGATACGCAGGGCTCGGGCGCTGCTGTCCCTGCTCAGGTCACGCTCGCTGGCAGTGGTACCAACGCTGCTCACACGTGTGCCCCGCAGACCTGCCCCTCTCCAAGCCATTTTCCAGGACCAAGCCACCAGAGCAACCACCCAGCTCACAACTGCACCTCCTGCCTTCGAAGTGAAGGCTTCTGAACAGCAGGAGAACAGAATTTGCTCCATTAATTCTGCTCCAAACCCGTTTTCCCTGTAGCAAATCATCCCCAGAGCCCAGAGCTGCTGCTCCCTTTGGCCAATTTCTCTCCTATAGGAAAATCACCACTAAAACAAACAGCACAGTTAAGCACAGAGCAAAGATCTGGGCTGTCACAGAGGGATGGTGCCTCGGTCTGGGCACTGCTGGTGTGTAGGAGCCCCCTTGTTCTGTCCCTACAGGCCCTTATCAAACCCCATTCTACATATTTCCTATAAGTCCCTTGAAGCCATTGGATGTGCTGCTCCTTTAGGGGTTACTGCGACCACTGATTCATGGGGACGGGTGAGGGCATGAGGAGAGGCCCGGGCACTGCACGGCGTGCTGGGAGCGGCTCCGTAAGCCACCCATGGAAGGGATGGGAATGCCTCCCTTGCCACACCACTTGTGTTGTTAGCGATGTCTCACCCTGCCAACACCAAGCTGCATTACCACAGTCAGGTGCAAGCTGTACTTACCTTCCCCTCCCTTGGGAGCCCGGACCTGGCTGGAGGCTGCTCTGGGGTGAGGCAGCACCAAGTCTCTGTCCTTGTCCCTGCTGGAGGACACCAGCAACACGTCCCCATGCGCTTCTGGCCCCGGGAGCCAGCACGCACCTCAACCAGCACCCATCCTGTCACTCAGAGAGCAGCACTTCTTCATGTGTAAGGCGTGGGTTCCTGCCCAGACCTGCTGTACCGGTTCAGGTGCAGAGGCACCAGTATCTAATGATACACCACGAGCGGCTTTAAGGGGTTTTGTGTTTAAATGAGTGGGGAGCTGGACCTTTGAACTGTCCTGCAGCCTCCTGCTCATCAGTGCAAGAGAGGAAGTCTGAGTTAGGGGCCGCCTGGCACTACAGCACCACCACCACAGTAACAAACCTGTGCTGAACCAGCAGCATTTCCATGTCTCCTGCCCTAATCCTCCATCTTTCACGGCACACAGTGAACATTAACTCCTTACCAGCTGCTGCACCACGTGCTAAACAGGCTGCTGTCAGTGCTCTCCTTGCCCTGAACGTGGTGTGAAAATGCCAATAACCCCTCCTCTTCCTTGGAGGAACCACCTCACACATACACACTCATCAGTTGCCTCCAAGGCAACCACACACAGCTCATCCCCACAGAGCCAGCACCACTGGCACCACAAGAGCATTTTGGTTTCATCACACAGGAGTTACTGCCTCCCACCACACCACCAGATGCTGTTTGCTATTGATCTGTTTTCCTTCATGCGGGCTCCCTTTGTTAGGGAAGAAAAGGCTTCCAATTCATCAGTCAACCACCAGGAGGATAAATCCTTCTTAAACGGCACTGGTCCATCCCAGGGGATAACCAAATCCTGTTTCACACAGCCCTTGCAAGGAATCTCACCAAGGTGACTTCCTGGAAAACGGAGAAATAACTTCCAGGTGTAAAACCAGCCACTGAACCAGGGATTTCTGCACAAGTTTTGTTACAGGTTTCTTGACCAGCTACTGAAATACCTGATTTCCTGGCAAACAACTCCAGCAGCCTGCAGGTGCAAGAACACTGAACGATGTGGATTCATAAACCATTGCTGGTCCTGAGAATGATGGTTCAGAACATGCTCCTCAGAATGATGGCTCAGGACACGCTCCTGAGAATGATGGCTCAGGACACGCTCCTGAGAATGATGGCTCAGGACACGCTCCTGAGAATGATGGCTCAGAACACGCTCCTGAGAATGATGGCTCAGAACACCTTGTAATAAATCAAAAAACTTTATTTTTAAGATATATTATAAATTTACAGCACACATAACATCAGTGTCTTCAGTGTGTATGTGTGAGCAGGTTTAAAGACTCAGCATTCATTCTGGCCTTGTTTGTGGGTATGACCTCTCCACACATTCAAGGTATGGAATTGTATCAGTCTGAGCAGGCTGGGCTTTGGTAACAACCCCAGTAACTTCCAGGAACAGACTTCAGTGCGGATGAGCAGCATTGGCTGCTCTTTGCCTGAGGGCTGCTGCCCAGGAGCAAGCCCTGCTGGTTTTCCCACTTGAGGAGAGGTCAGTGACCCACAGGAGCCCATCCAGAATGAACCCTGAATTCCACAGGCTCGGCGACATCCGCCCTAGTGAAGCTTCCTAAAAGTAATGTTACATCTTGGAAAGAGCTGTGCATGCCACACGTCGGTGCCAGTGCATACAAAGAGTCTCGGATGCTGTACCTAAGGATGTGCTACACAGGTGAAGTGACAAATATGGAGCCAGTACCTTGCAAGATAAATCTTCCTGGTGCTGCCTTGTGGTAAGTGCTGGATGGCAAATCACTGTCTTGTGCAGTTCATGATGATAAAACCACGCAATGTAAGAAGCTCTACAGGCTTCTGTTACCTGCTGCAAAGACACTTGGTTTTGTGGGGCTCTGTTTAAACTGTGCTCCAATTTCTCCCCTGATCCCAGAGACTGATATAAAACTATACCCAAATTCAGCAAGAATTCAATGCCTTTACATTTACTGAAGTTCACACGCTGCAAACAGGACCTGAAGATCTTCAAATATAGGGTGAGAGGTCTTTAAAAACCCCTTTTGCTATACCCAGATGTGAGGATAGAGGTGAGAGCCACCACCATGACCACACATTCACCTCGATACTGTGCACCATGTGTGGGGACATGGGGATCACTGCCCTGGCCACAGTCACCAACTGTTCTACCCAACAACAGCACCACAAACCCTTCAGATGAATAATGAGAGAGAGAGGAAGATACAATCAGTGGTTTGCTTATGCCTTAAAGCACAAGGACTTATGATCAGATGGAAATACCCAGCTGCAAGGGCCACTATCCTGCTAGTTAATAGAAATGTTATGTATTAAAAGTAGAAAGCCAGGGCATTCACTCTGGATGAACCACTCACCATCCTGTGCAAGGGACCTGGAGAGAACTGCCACTGAAGTGGAGGTCACTGCTCATCTCTCTCATTCCACAGGCAATGTTTGCCAACAGCTCTACTATACATTCGTTTGGTTAAACAGCTTTCAAAATACATTAAAAGACCCTCAGCCCATGGATCACAAATAAAATAACCTTAACAGGCCTAACTAAAAAGGATTTCAATAACCACTCAAGTGTTCCTTGGGTGGGAAGATCAATTTCCACAAGACAAGTTTGGTTCCAGGAGGGTGAGAAAAGAAACAGGGGTCAAGGCTGTGGGACTCATCAGTGCCAGAGGCTGTGAGCAGCCAGGAAGCAGAGATTTGCTGGGGGTTTCAGGCTTCTGGCAGGAGGGACCCTCACACCTCCCCATAGGAGCGCACTGAAAACCACCTTAGAAACCACACAAGTTAATTTTCCAGCACATGGAGAAGTGTCCTTGAAATGGAGGGAAGCTCAGCGACCTGTGAAGTACAGGGAGATCTTGTGTGACCATTGCCAAAGGGATGCAGCCATCAAAGACGACTCAAATCACTGCTCACAGGGAGAGAAAGAGTGGAGGATGCTTTGGCCTGGACCAGACACTGGAGGTTTGTTCCGAGGGTGATGCTAGCTCAGGCTCACAGGGAAAGACAATCAAGATCCAAGTTGTAAAGCAGCCACTGGCATTTTTCCCCAAATACATCCCGTTAAATGCACCCCTATAAAGAGTATAAATACGAAGCCCTGAGAACAAACTTCCATTTAGCACACATCTATTAAAAATATCAGTGCTTTGATGACAGAATTACAAGTTACATACATTTAAATAAATAGCTAGCTTTCAAGAGTCACACGACATCAAAAGTAGATTGTCTGTATTGACTGATGGGGTGAAGAGCTGGAACTCCAAGACACATGGGATTAGCCACCTACCTCCCTGCTTCCTTACTGCCTGATCCACAGGCTTCCAAATATTCCCTTGACCAGGCTATGAGACACATAAACATGTCTTTGCTAGTTAGAACTTGAACACCAGAGATGCAAGCACGGGCCCTGAGCCTGTAAATCCTTATTCCTGTGAGTAGCTCTTCCTCACAAACAGACAGGGTTTCACTCTTTAAAGCAAAAACTTCCATCCCCACGTGCACAGGGACCTCTCGCTGGCTCACAGACCAGATCCACCAGTCCTCTACCCTTCAGCCTGTGACAGGGCAGTTCATCACCAGGCACAGCTCTTACCACACATGCTCCTTGGTGCCTGGAGACCTCTCTGCATGTTCTGACTCAATAGCAGGGGTCTTTCTGGGTTTCCTGCAGGTTTTGTAACAATGAGGGTAACCAACACCTTTGCAGGCACCGGGGGCTTAACTCCCTGCTCTGTTCATTGGGATGAAGCAGCACTACACCCCGGTGCGAAGCACACGGCTCCCTTGTCTGCTACTGGTTCATACCCTAACACCACCACCACCGTGTCTTGACCAATTCAAGTGTTCATTTAAACTCAAGTACATTTTTGTTTTAAATCAACTCCTATGACTATGTGCTTGTCACCTCCTAAATTCTGGCCTCTTCCAGCCACTGGCAATGGGAGTTCTCAGAAGACAAGCTGGACTGTCTATGTTAAAGCTGCACCAAACAAGATGACCGTTTGGCAGATCAGGAAGAACACACTCCCCAACACTTTGGCTATGTAAATGTGGAGCTCTGAAATAATGAATTCCAGAAATAACCACATATTCCTGAGCCTTCAGGCATCTTAAAGACACAGTATTCCTAAGGTCTCTAACTGCTGCTGCAACACCCCGTTGTGTTGTTGAACCTGTACACTCTTACTCTCCTCTATTTCATCAGCACGATGTGTTTTACCAATGCTTTTTTCCCCACACCTTGTAAAGGTTCACCAGCACTGACTGTTCTGGCACACTGAGGGAGCAGCTCTGGCAACCTTTATCACCCCAATCAAACTGACACTGAAGAACATGCACAGTTCATCAGCAGGTCCTGGCAGTATCATCCCCTCTCTGATCTCATTGATGTGGGGTTGATGCAGAGATACACAAGCAGCAGAACCTGTACCCTTAGAAGTGAGCCACCTGCTCCTCAGACACCGAGTACCAGGAATGCCCCAGCTTCAACCCCTAAAAGCTGGGGGGGGCTGGTTCAAGTTCATCATCCACACTGCTCTGGCAGTAGCCACAGACAGTCCTGGGGCAGCTCCTCCCATGGCAGTTGGGGTTGCTCACTTGCCACATAGCAAATCCCCCAGGTTCTGCCTGCAAACCAGATACCAAACTTGTAGAAGACTCTAAAGTTGACAGATGACCCTTGCCTGGTCTGCCTGGAAGCTTCACTGCCACTCCACAGTCTGGTCATGTAGTACTGAAATCAAAAGCAGCATTTCATCAACAAGGCTTTACATTTCTCAAAGACCAAGACTGCTACACCAAAGTGTCTGTTCGTTACTTCTGAACCTGTCCTTACTCATTCAGAAGCCAAAAAGCCCCCAAACTACAGGGTAGTTTTCCTCAGCTGTCTTCTAAAAACACTCATTAAAAGGAATATTTACAGGAAACCCAACTGGTAGAGAAGAGCATGAGCCTCTAACATTAAGAGCTTCAAGTAACAGCGTCTTCTGGTAGTATTACAGGCAAAAAGCTACAGAGAGCAAGAACAAAAATGGACAAAACAATCAAAACCTTTGATAACTCTACAACATTCAGTCCCAGCTACTCAGGAGTCGTTGTGCTGTACTCACTGGGCTGCAGGACTTGGCTCCTAGCTGTTATAAGACAGATTACAACTTCATGTCATGCTGTCAATCTGTTCTTGGTGAGAGTCCAGTCTGAACAGAAGCATCATCTCTATAAAGCTTGGCATTTCTGAATGTAGAAGTAAATATTTCAGCAGTCATGAACTGCAAAGCTTAATATGAAATTACAAATAAAGTCCTGGGATAGTCCATCAAGATAAAATCTCATGCTGTTTTGATTTCCCCACCCTTCATATTAATGATGTGAAATTGGCAACTCCGGTGCCTTGACTGCATAACAGCAGAGACTGGATGCCAAGTTCAGGCCAAAACTTGTTGTAGGGTTTCGGGTTGCATCTTGTTGCACTTTTGCTAAGAAAAGCCCCACACTTAGCAAGGTGACTTGCATTGCTCCTCAGGATCCCTCAACTTGACAGGGCACCTTTGTGCTAGCGAAGGATGGGGTCTCCAGCTGGTTTCTCTGCATTTTGGAGAGGCAGGGCTTGCCTAGCCTGGCTTTCCAAAAGAAGGGCTGTGAGGTGCAGGATAGGGCAGGGATCAGGGCAGATGTGAAGCACGTTCCACTAATCCGAAAAGAAAACCTATCTTTGTTCGGACTCACACCTGCAGAGCCCAGCTGAAAACTGGCTGGAGAATCACAGCGAGTTCTGCCCTTGAAAGCTCTCAGCTCCTGTCTGAAATCCCAGTCACTCTTCTGACAAGACGGGAAAGCCCCAGCCTGACATTCTTGGTATTTCCAAGGTAAAAACAAGTGTCAAGAAAAGCCACTTCTGTCTCAAAGATGGTCATTTCAAGCTTGCTTTTAAACACGTTAAACAAGGTTAAAACCTAAACTGTTCTGCTCTTTAGAGCTCACCAATGAAAAAACCATGCAAATCTTTGTAAACAGTTTGAAACAAAGTCAGAAAACACAAGTCTCCCTTTCCCAAACTGTGCACATAAAAATGGAAAACACCCCACTATGTGAATATATCCCTCCTTGCACTAGGATACGGCAGAGTATGAACCTATGAACAGCAGCCTACTTGAGATTCCAAGCCTTGGTGTAGCAAGTTCTGCTGTGAAAGAGATACTACATCCTTAACAGAGCTGACAGAGAATCCCCTACAAGTACTGCAACAACACTAATGCAGAAAATAAATAGGAAAAAGTAATGCTATTTATTAAAACAATTCCATCTCTGAGTTATTCTCACTTAAATTAAAACGCACGATGAACAGGTTTGGATAGAAATGGGCTTCCTCTCCCAAGAGAGTTGAACTTTTAAAAAACATTTCCTAAGAATCAATTTTAAAAAGCCTTTTAGAATTGGATAGAGCCATAAATTAATACTGTCTGGAGATGATTTAATATCCTATGCTAGTGGTCAGTGACCTTTTGTAAACACTAGCCAGATGCTAGCAAAACTGGCTAGAAAACTACTGTCACAGGCCTTTGGAACAAGAATGATTGGATTTCTTTCCAACAGTCAGATTCTTGGTTATTTTCACAAAACCTTTTCCTATTTTTTGATATATTTCACTTTAAATCTAATACCTGAAAACAAGTCTTCAAACCTCTTCCACTAACACTAAATCCACAAGGCAATTAACTTCAGTTGGCCATAACTACATAAGCTCTCATGTGAGACCCCCTGTTCAGACAGGATCAACCCCTCTCCCCTTCCATCCACCTCCTCCCAAGCACTCCATGCACCCTCCCACTGGGGTGAAGGTGAAGTGAGGGGCAGTAGGAAGTGGCACAGTGGACTGGCATCCCCCTCTACGTGCGATTCAGCGTCTGGAAGATTCGAGAGATCTGCAGCATAACAGGCCCAGTTTCCGGATCATTCATCCACTGAGTGCTGTTCAAGGGGTTTTCAAGCATATCCTCGAAGGCTGCCAAGAGATGGAAATTGCAACACTCAATTAGTCCCTTAGTCAGCAAAGGCTTCAATGTTTGGGATGCTCCAACAAGAGGACAGTTAGAAATAGCTACAACCCAAAGGCAGGGGCAAACATCACCCCAAAATGGTGTGAATACACATTGTGCATTGCACTCTGCTTCCCCCATTCCCCAGTACTAAATTCACTGCACACAGCAGAGACAGAAATATAGTGCCTTAAGCCCCCACATCTCGAGCTCTGCCTTTTCAGGGGCCCCAGAAGGTAAGCAGCATCTTCCTTCTGAGGAGCTCATGCTTCCTCCTTCCTGGCATCTGGAAAGCAAAGGATGTCAGGGAGACAGCCAGTTCCACCTGCCTACACATAGGCAAAGGGGGAAAGGTTGTGCACAACAACTGCCTCCACTTCTGAACGGTGACAGCCATCCAAATATTTAAAAGCAGTTCTTGCTTTCTTTACAATAAGCTTTGTTGTTTTATTTGCTTCTTCAAATGTGCCAGCTTTTACTCTCTGACTTATGCTCGAGGACCCAGACGGCTACTGCAAGAGTTAAGTTGCAAATTTGGCAGAAGAATGGTCCAGGCAATGATTTATAAGCTTTGTGACAGACACTGAGCTGGACTACTGGATGTTTGGAGCAGTCACTACAGAACAGGACAAAAAAGCAGTTGCACATCTGACCTATTCAGAAGCCACCAAAATGTCAGCGTTGTAAGAGTCTGGCAGACTGGCACCAAGGTCAGTTTCTTAATATTCCCTAGGGGTGTTAGTGTACAAAGCTCCAACTGACATTAGTGGGAGCTGTAAGTACCCAGCACCTCTGAAAGGCTCATCATTAATACCCTGCTCAAGGTCATGCAGCATGCATACAGAAAAGTGCAGATCTCACCTTTCACCACTTCAACTATATTCTTTCATATAGACTCAAAAGCTCAGAACTAAAGATTTATCATCATTCTGCAAGTATCTCATTAAATTCATTATTAAAATCTGTGACATAAGCAATTTGTAGATGCATCATTAGGAATATATTTTCTCTGATGTTCATCCAAGCTTCACAAGCACATATAATGGCATTTCATTTTCTATTTATATTCTGAGCTGCAGTGTGGAACCCTCGCTGGAAATGAAGAGACCATTTGTTCGGAAAGCAGAGTGGGAAGGTTCTGCTCTTGAATTATTTAAAGGCTTGCAAACTCTCCTAATTACATTTAAAGTAGTATTTTTAAAAGCTCTCTGGAAAGTGCTGCTTTCTTTAAAAGCATTGCTTCAAATACATTTTGAAGCCAAAAAGACTAAATGCAAAACTTTCTATACACATCACAGGCCAATGTCATTCTTCTGTATCGTCCTCCAGCATCGGAGAGACCAATTCATCAGAGACTGATGTTTTACTGTCAGGCTCATCAGTTGGGTACTTGCTGTGCTCACAGTCTGACCACCAGCACATACACTTTACCAAGGAGCTGAAACCCAAATGAGGGGAAGTGTATTGTCACATATATTATCTCAACTTAGATAGGCAAGGCCTTAGCTCAGACTTGTTTGGTTACTCTTCCACAAGTTATCTTCCCTCTCAGTGATCAGGCCTCAGCAAGCAGTAAGCTGTACAGCAGAAGACAGCCTTGTTTTTAATGCTAAATAATCAGAGTTCTAGTCAGACATTCCAGATTTTTCCCCTCGTGGCCAAAGGGAGCACACAAAAGGTCTCTTAAATCCACAAAAGCATTGCAGCCAGCAGCTATTAAAGTTCTGAGTTCAGCAAGTGTAATCCAGTAGCCTGGGGCATGAGTAGCATTTCTGTGACAGCCCCAAGTCCTGTTCTGGGTTTAGCTGAGTTGCAGTATGAAGCAAACAAACAATACAGCTGCTGAAAGTGAGGAACAGGGTACAGAGCTGCACCTATTCCACAAAGTGAGCTGTCATCATCCAGTCTCTACTCTGCTGGCAACTACAGAGACAGTGTTTATACATCACGAACCCACACAGGACTTACCTAGTAGAGTTTTAGGGTTGGTTAGCCCTAACTGTACCACTGGGTTTTCTAAGATGGCTTGGAAGAGAGGGCTGTTGGTGTCAATACCCTTATCTAAGTCCTCTGGAGAAGGCTTTCTGTCTCCCAGCAGCCATTCACACTGAAAGAAATCAGCAGGCACAACAGACTTCATGACTGGGTACATCAGAATGAAAGCATCTCAAAAGTTTTGACAACGTGGCATGTTACCTGTTTTTAACTCTCACAGTAAAGACAGAGCTGTACGTTCATTTTCACACTACATTGCTATTCATTTGTGTGTTTCTCCCATAGAAATAAGCTTTTATTTCAACAGGAACAGCAGCAGTGCCTGGTGTGGTAATAAAGTTAATACCAACTTTGGATTTCTCAGCTCAGGAACGATGTGTGTTATCCTACACACACACACACACAGAGCCTCAAAGGAACCCCATCAGCATGGCTACACCTCAGCAGCCTCAAGTATCATCCAGGCCAATATCCTCTAACAGTGGCCAGCATTGGATGCTTAAGAAAAGATTCCTTGGCTGTCAGCTGTGCTCACATAACTTTCCTTAACATATCCACTAGCAGGGGACTGACCAATCTTTGAAAGCCTTTATATTTTTTGACTCCATAAACTGTGGAATGCACTGCTGCAGAATGGTAATTTACACATTACATGGCTTGATTCTCCTGTTTGATCATTTATTCCTGTTCTTTAATCGGTTGCTAATTATTTGGAATACCTTTCCCTTTCTCATGATAGCATAATCTCTTTGGCAGACTCCACTAAGGGAATTTCTCAAAAGCTCTCTGAAAATCCACATATGCTACCCCAGCCAGATCAGCCTCAACCTCACACATGCTGAGTTCCTCTAAGGAGTCTAAAACCTTTGTATTCCACTTGTGTATCTAATTTGAAAGAGGCACAGAATATATAGTGCTCGTTTAATCTCCAGTATCAGTTGGGCTTTATGATAGATCAAAACATCAACCAATTCCATGATGAAAAGAATCAGTTCAACAGACTATTACAGCAATACAGAAGTGACAGTGTACTCACGGCTGCGTTCTGCTGGTTGTTGTTTACTCTGAGTGCATCTACCACTTCTTTTTCATCAAATCCCATCTCCATCAGGGCAATGACAGCCTAGATCAGATTTGCACAGCTTAATACGTGTAACATTTAAGAAATGAGAACATTCACATCTTTATTTGTGAGGAGCATTTGTGGGGTAAACCCCCCACTGCTTCCATTTGTAGACCACTAAGTAATCTTATCTACAAGGTTTTCAAATATCCTATATCAAAAGTGTCTTTATCATGGAAGAAAAATAAATCTCAAGAGTGAAGGTAGTTCCTATCCTCAACACTGAAAGATGAATGCAAGGCAAAGAGCAAGTGTGCCTGGGGCAGAAAGCAGAGGAGCAGGACAGAAACATCTCATTTTAAGACTTCTCCTGTCACAAAGCTTTTGTTCACATCTCACTGGTAGACCAAACTTCACATGCACTTGTAGCTCTATTCACTTGATTTAATTTCACCTCCCAGATTTATTATATTGCTAGTCAGTGTTATGTGTTTAGACAAGCATACCTAGATATTGTTAGAAGAATGTTTAAGCATTTAGAAATTGTACCCAGGTCAAATACCTTTAGCACTTTTAACTGAAATCACAAGAAACAGTTGTAAAAACCAAGCTCTAGATTCTAAAGAGCACCTCCTAGTGAGTTTACAGTAAGATGACAACACACTTTCTCTTCAGCTGAAACTGATAAAAAGGCTAACTTCTGTAAGTCTTCAGCAGACTTAAATCTGATGATGATACTTTTCATTGCCCCCTTAAAATACAATAATGCTTTTCCATCCTTTTCTACAGCAAAAGGACCTACTGCCATCCTGCAACCCCTCCTCCTTCCTAGACAGCAGCCATAAAAAGCAATGCCAGTTCAGCAGCTCAATTTAGTCCCATCAGATGGTTTTCAGGTGCAGAAGTAACAATGTCAGTAGTTTAGATACTGCTATCTAAGACAGCAGTGCATTAATTAGGTAATATCCCTCTCAGCAGCCTGAATTTAAACTGTCCCTAAAGACTTCCACTAAAATACCATCAAGCCAGCATAATATACATCTAGCCAGATGTCCCATTTCATTTATTAACTAAATGATAATTTGGATTCCATGGTGCCCACACAGGCCCTTCCAATCCCAACAGCTACACAGCAAGATAAACAGCACGTACTCGTGGGTCTGGACGGAACTCTCTTTTCCTCCGGATCTTCTTGAATATCTCCGTCAGCTCATCCTTGGCTTCTTCCTCACCTGCTTCTGAACTAGGACCTGCAGCTGCTTCAGCAGAAGATGCACCAGCTTCCTCTGTGGCTTCTGATGGAGTCTGACCTGGAAGCGGAGCATCCACCGTAGGGTCATCTGCATGTTCTATCAACCACTCCATGGCCTGCGTCACTGACATACTGAAAAGCAAATCAAAACACAGGGGTGAAAACCACACCAGATGTACAGTAGCATCCCACAGACATTTGCCTCTGCATTTACACTCATGGTATATTGACTTGCAGGTTAACTAGTATCTGAAAAGTCAAAGTTTTGGAGCAAATCTCAGAGCACCTTAATTCTCTGTACTTTCAGGTCACCACAATCTTCTCTGAAGCCAGGAAGACACAGGGGTGAAATCCAACTTGGACAGCTGCAACCCAGATTTTAAGAGGCGTTTCTGAGGGAGTCACCTTATTCTCCACATCAGCTGCTTTATTTCACAACAGAGAAAACACTGACTATGTGCAACTGTTGACAAAGCTGCAAGCAAAGCATGTTCCAAATTCACATGGAACCACATCTCAGATGCAAGCTGCTTCGTTGCTTAAAAAGATCTCTCTCAGACATCTATCCAGTCATCGAGGAATGCCATTATAGCAAAACAAGAAATAAGGAGGGTGAAAAATGTTACATGTACACAATATGCCTTGAGCAAGATTCAACACAGGCAATTGCACTTGGACATGTACCACTTCATCGTTCTTCCACTCTGACTTAAGCAGAAATCTGTTATCCCTCACAGGAGGGGCCAGCCCAAGGGAACAGAACATCGTGATCAGAACACAGTCACTTGCTATGCAGTGCAAGTGCTCAAGCTAAGGGATCTTGAGAGCCCCAACACATCTCTTCCCAGTGAATACAGAGGAAGAAACAAAGGTCAACTGAAACAGAAACAGAGGGCAACTGAACATATAATTTGATTTGACACATGGGAATTATTACATGTTCACAGAAAAGAAAGCCTTTGCCTATTTGACTTTTCAGTTCCAACATGAATGATGGAGAACATTGGGGGAGAAAGTCTGAGTCACAAGGGAGTGAAAAAGAGTGACTGGAATATGTTGCGGATTCTCTATCATTACAAGTTTCTGAGAATGGCCTAACAAACCCATTTCAGGAGTGAGTCAGTACAGCTGATCCTTCATAGGGGATAAAAACTACATTACCTGCTGTTTTCCTACAGTTGCTATCTGAACTTCACATGTTTTTAAAGGATCAGCACAAAGTATTTTTCTTCAGCTGAAAAGACCAGTGCAGATGGAATGCGTTTGCTTTTTTCTCTGCAAAATCCGAATTCTCAAGTGGAATAAAATGTGAGTTCAATACTTGGAAACAGTGCCAGTGAACCACAGACCAGCAGCTCTTTCCAGAGCAAGCACAGCACTGCTTCCCTTCCCTGTGCCATCCACACCTGCTGCCTGAGGCAGTGCTCTTCTTTGAGTTAATGCTTTCTCCAACCTAGTTTTAGGTGACCCACATAAGGAGACTTTAGAGAAAAGATTCATTTTGTTGTTTTAACCATATCAAGTAGTTCACAGGCAGCGTGCTGAGTACACTTACTGATTTAATCGAAGGGCTTTGACAGCTCTGCTTTCTGGAAACCCCATTTCTGTAAGCTGTCGCAGAGCTATCTCATCCACTCTGTCTTCCTCATCCTCATCCAGCATGGCTACACATACACAAACAAAACAATGTTCAGATTGACTTCAAGCTGAAATAAACCCCTTCCTCAATGGAATGGCATGCGTTAAGTTCAGACTCCATTCTTCTCTTCCATCCTTTCTTTTGTTTCTGCCCTGAATTTGCTATCTCATCATTTAATATGCTGCACTCAGCTTGGTTTGGCTCAGATATTCCTATTGGTGATGGTGGTAGCAGTAGTGGTTTGTGTTATACCTTAGTTACTAAACTGTTCTTATCTCAACCCATGGGAGTTGTATTCTTTTAGATTCTCCTCTCCATCCCTCCGGGAGCCTGGGGGGGACTAAGTGGGGGGGAGTGAGACTGCATGGATGGGTTTAAACCACGACACAGGTGAAAAAGGACACCCTTCTTTTGATGCCTCATCAGGGAGAGAGCTTGCTTTGTATCAGTCCCTTTGGAAATATCTTACTCCGAATTGTGTCCTAGAGCATCGTGGCTTACATCATGGCTTGTGTTTTTTTCTTGTTTCTCCTCCCTACCTTTTGAAATAACTCAAAATAAGTTAAATAAGATTATGCATAAAGCTCATGAACTTATGGTGATTTTTATTTGTACCTCACAATACTGTGTAATGATAACTATTTCTCTTCTCTGGATTTGTTACTTTCCACTTTTGTTGGTGGTTCCTTCTTCCTCTTCCTACTTCCTCTACAAGTGTAAGAATGGAAATGACCAATTAAATTTTATTCCTCCCTATGCCTCATTTTTTAAGGCATGAGGTTACAAAAGTAACCTGGTTTTATACTTTAACTGTGATCCTTCTTTTTGCTCCTCCCAGAGGAAGAAAAATCCTTGTTTTGTTGAGGAAGACTTTCTCTGCAGTGATCCACTTTAATCACTCACTTCTGAGGGAAATTCCTTCCTGAACTATATTGCACAGTCCATAAATGAAACAAATCTACCAATTACATGGGTGCTATAATATGATCTTACACAAATGGAAATATTATTCTTCTTGAAATTACCTCTTTGAGGTTCTCTTGGCTTTGCAGTACATTTTCTTGAGGTAAAGATCTCTCCCTGTCCTACAGTGTGTATGTGGACAGTTTCTACATGTGCATATGTTGTTGCTCAGGCTCTTCAGTGATGTATGCTACAGTTGGCCTAGCCACGTGGATATGCTGAGCCAAGGACAGATATGTCTGCATAAATTATTGGCAGCTAAGGAGAAGGTGAAATCCACACCTCTTGTGATCGGAAGGGAAAATTCCACAGTGAGGTCACAGGAAACTTATTTCAGAGGGTTTGGCACCGCTGTTTAAAAGCTGCCAAGCTCTTTAGGACATAAAGAAATAAAAAGACTGGTGAAAGCTCTTCTGTCCCCATCCTCTCCCCCACCCCCAGCAACTTGCGGAAAAAGCTCTCCATGTGTAAGTTGAAGCCAACTGAAAGCACTTCTTCAAGATAAAAAAGTTTTCATTTCTTTTTCTGCACCTCACCACTGCTTTTCTGCCCGTGATTTCCTGTACATTTCCTTCTAGCTATTGAAAACTAGAGTCATGATATTGCTTCAGAGGACACTGATGAGATAAAACTTGCAGCTAGAAATGAAGAGTTGCTGAGCCAGGAACAGAAGGATCTTGGTTCTCTGTTAAAGCCTAAGAGGGCTTTTGTCTTCAGGCAGAAATATTAGGTGACAAATGGATTAGTGAGGACCCTGGGTGAGCCAAAGGCCTAAGGGTCAAAACAATTGGTTTATAGTTGCCCTAATAATGTCAGATGGCTCAGATTGTTTAATTATTTTCTTTTCCACACCAAATAACTTATTTATTTCAACTTTCTGTTGTATGGAACAATGATCATTAATCGCCTTTGTTGACCTTGCCTGGCCCATAGCTCTCCAGCTGAATAAACTGAGATAGGGCAGTAAAAAACAAATCTACACCACTAATAAGCTTTTGAAACATTAGTGTTTACCATTCACTGCATGAACTGACTATCAGGCATTATACCACCATGGAAACACTCTACAACTGCATGTCATGAATGTAAAATAATATGAGGCACAGAATACAGTGCTGAATTGCACATGAATGAGAAGATACTCAGAATGCTGCGTGACCTTCAGCAAGATTCAGTGTTTATGTCAGTGAGAAAGAGGAGCCAAATTATTCATGAGGCTGAAAGGGGAAGAAAAGACATGTGATCTCGTAGCAGTTAGAATTATGTCAGTCTTGTGGGAAAAAATCATGATGATCATGTTAATATTACGATTTCTGCTACACTCTCATCAGAAGCAGAATTTTAGGAATGTGTCAAGCTTTGTGTGTATTATCCAACTGCAAAAAGACAATAGGATTTTACAGCATCAATTGATGCAGGTTTTATTCCTTTTTGGGGTTGTATTTTTACAAAGCAAATGCATTCAGAAACAAGGTGAATCAATAGGTATGACTTGTCAGTAAGGTGGCTATAGGATAAGGAAAATGTTTAAGGAATATGATGTAATAAAATGCATTAGTATGTAAAAAAACCCCCCCAAATATGACAAAAAACTATTAAGGATTTTGTAAAATAAAATCAAACCACAAAACTGTTTTCAGTGATGTAGTCAAAGGTATGTTCTTTAGTGACACTCCACACTTCTCAGAGGAAGTTGAGTATATTATTGCAGGAAATAATAGGAAATGTGACTTTGAAGATACTGTTTATCACTAGGAATGAGAATTCTGTTTTTCTGCATGATCTGCGGTCGGGTAGTGCTACTGAGGGGCACTGGTGCAATAAAGGCAGAATTTGTCCTCACACAGAAGGTGTGCCAGGCTGGGCACTTTTCAGGAGCCCTGTATGTCATCAGTCCATGCATTTTCTTATTAGATCTTCACAAAAGAAAACATGTAATTTCTTTTTATGAATAAATATAGTATTTCCACTAATCCTCTAATTCCACAGTATAATAGTGAAATTGAATATGTGAGCAATTTCAGTGAGGCAAGCCAAACCTGGCACATACCAAAAGAGAAGCAAAAGTATTGGGTGTCTGATGTCTGAATCTTTTCTGCTAAAGAAAACCATATAAAATGTGGCCTGGTATTTTTTCCTGCAGCCATTTCAGCTTACCTGCAATGTACAGAGGGTTGATATTAGCGGTCATCCATATATAATTTCAGAAGCTGTTGACACAACCAGAATGACCACATTTATGTCCACCTCATGGAAATCCAGCTGTCCTTCAAGCATATGCCCAAACACCTTTGGGACAATTCTAAAGGAATTAACTTGCTAGAATCATTATGAGTGTTTGAAATACAGTGGAGTGCTTCTCGCTGCTTCAGCTGGAAAAGCAGATTCAGAGAATTGTCGTTTCAAGAAGCCAAAGCCTTGTCCATTTGCAGCCAGTTATTTTGAAATCATACTGGGCTGAACAGTTTGGTACCTGGCACTTAAAAAAGCATTTCTGATTCTGATTACTCGTACCTCCATGGGAGCTCAGAACCAAGGTATATTTGCAATTGTATTTGCTGTTGCTGTATGCTATACCTTGTGATAGTGTTGAAATCTGTATTGACTCTCGTTTATATACGGATCCTGTAATTATTCAATCTTTGTCTAGCATTGAGTGCATCAGGCTTTCCTTCTGTCTGCTTCTGAGAGGGGTCCCAACCTGTGAACATGTTCTCTATCCACTGAGGTCATAATTTCTCATACTGACAAACGGGGTACAGAATTTTTGGAGTGCTCTTCTTCTGCTCAGTCCATAGAAAATGGTGAACACTACAACCTGCAGTTGAATTTTGGTCCTGAAAGCCACTTTTGCTGATCACTTTCGGTAAGATTTGTGAGGAGTTTTTTCTTTTCCCATGACTTTATTCTGCAGCTGGCAACTGCAGTGGATTCTTACATTAAATAGTATGTTTTCTGTGTTGTCAGTTTTGTGGTATAAACAATTGTCTAAATGAAGCTCATTTTTAACAAAGCTCATTTTTAATACTGTGTTTAGGTTCAAGATTTGTCACCGTCTTAAAATCTAACTTCTATATTTCCTAGTTTACATTAGATCAGTTAATCCAAGGCGTGCTTATGCCTTTTCAGATATCAGTTCATTCTGCTAATGAAACATACTTAGCCAGTACTTGAACCTTTATCCAGGAGCACTTTCAGCTCAGGATTCTCAGCTTTGGCACAACGTAACCCTGCCATCTACTGGAAAGTCTTTAGTAATGGTTTTTGTTTGTGAAATTGGGGTGGCGAATATCTACAGTTTTTACCTACAAAGGTGGCCAGTTCTAATTCTGAAAAGGAGAGGCTGATTTCCTGTTGTTCAGGGGAAATATGCATCTGAAATGCAAAGACTATGAGTTTTCTGGGAAGGGATCAATATGTAGTAAACAAGAGCTTTGCCTTTCCCTCTCGGACAGCCAACATTTTCTCCATCGAAGGTTTTCAAATCTCTCATCCTCCACTCTAGCTACTTTCTGGATGGTGTCCCAGGACTAGCAAGGGTTGCTGGGTTGTCCCCTGTCCTCCCATATCTCTGCATGGTCGGAAAGACTGGGAGCTCAGTGGGCAGTTGGGAATGCACATCTCCTTTGACAAGTCAGAGGTTCTGCATCTGATTTCCAGTTAAGCATGCATCTGGACCCTGTAATCATGAGGTATTCATCTGGACAGAAGGCAGAAGCAAGCATGGATAGACCAGCTGATAGATCAGCTGTGCTGGAAGAGCTGTGCATATTTCTACGTTGCTAGTCTCTGCTAGCAGGTGATGCTGTGGAAGAGGCTCTGGGGCTACTTGGTCCAGTTTTGTCCTGTTGTCTGTAGGTTAGTTTGCAGCTGGTAGACTGCTGGCATCTGGAAATACTGGGTCTAGTAAAAGATGAAAGCTTTTCTTGGCTTTCTGAGCTCATGTTTTTCTTTACCTGTGTATTTGTGTAGCTGAGAGGTGCAAAGAAGTTCTTGTAACATGGTCAGACATATGCTGTTATGTCTACTATGTCTGTGCTTCTGGAAGCATCTACTCTCTCTTTCGGGGTGAGTTTTATTGTAGTTATTCCATAAGACTTCCCCCCATATTAAGCCTACAACTTTGTGTAAAAGTCAGTCTAAAGAGCAAAAGGAATTGGGTCCTCTGACAGAGAGGGAAAGAAAATCCAACTCAAAACAGTAAAGGAAAATTTGTCCCATAAATAGTTGAAAGGATTCATAAGTCATCTGGCATTGGTTTGCAAGGTCCGGAAGCTATGTTCCTGTTTAATCAACTGCCATGCAGAGATTCACAGCTAAAACTGCCTGTACAGGGGTCTGTACCCTTAGCACAATACAGCCAACTTCACCAGCTCCAGTACATCTGTATGTTTTGCATAATGTTTAGTCCCAGCAAGTAAACTCAGTGGTGACTGTTGCTGTGCTTATCATGGTGCTTGATCAGACTTGGACATCTTGGGTTGTGTCACTGTAAGGGGCTCACTGCAGAAGGAGCAAGGTTAGATGTGCCAGCACCTGGCAATGCGGCTATGCCAGACTATGACTGGCTTAGCAGCCATGACAGCTAACTATTAACAAGCAGAAGGTTCTCCAGAATGGTTTTTTAAGTGTAAACAGCTGTGCAAATGGAGTATATTAAGCATCTGCTTCAGTTTTGGTTTTAAGATTAGATTAAAAAGCAAGATACAACAAGCAAGTAATTTTAAGGATTATCATGTAATGGCAGAGATGTAATCAAAATATCATTAGTGCTTTCTTTCCTCCACATGCTATTTTTCAAAAGAGATAGTACTTAGTAGGAGACCATTCTGTTATGGAGGAAATGATGTAACTTTCTCTTTGCTAGCACAAAAGACCAAAATTGTTATCTACTCTCCATTAAAATTGTCATTTTACAGCTCACCTCCTCACAGAAAGACCTTGAGTAGGGTTCGTATTACTTCCAGATAGCAAAAGAAAAAAAGCAATTGGTACCAGCACATTGTCTGGATGTTAATATTTCAGCTTTACCTTTGTTGAAGAAATATTTTATTCCCACCATATATTAGAAGGGAGGAGGCTTGGCACAGTCATAGGCATACTTAAATTTAAGCTCAAAACCATTTCAGGTTATTTAGTCTTATGGAGGATTTTCTCCTACACTATAACAGATGGAAGTTTTAGATGGCAAGGTTTTAAAGCCCCAGACATGGGATATAATTTATCTGGGACTGAAGAACTGCAGAAAATACTGCATTAGAGATGGGGCTGGTGGGGTCAGCCTTTGGGCTTTACAGAAAAATCTTTGCTGTAAGCATAGATGGGTAGTTTCATAGGGAGAGAACACAGGAAATGATAAAGCTGCTCATGATTAGAAGACAAACAAGAAGGCTATTTTGGGTGGTTACCACTGAAATCGGTTCTGATTTTCTGCTTCAGCACTGAAGTAGCACTGCTTGTATTTAGGCTGAGAGAAGAGTGGCATGGGGTGGGACGAGGTGCTGTGATGTTGCTCAACCTCCCAGCAAATGCTACATCTCTTTCATGCAGTCAGCCAACTGATGTGAGTTGGGATATTTTTTTTCCTCCAGCTGCAGTGTATCTCTCTGTATTACACTGAAGTATTTCTTGAACAAAAGCAGGACAATTTCAGTCATGCCTAGATCATAAAGGGAATAGCTTCTCCTCTCACATCATGATACAGTATGTGGGGCAGTAGTAGGAAAAATCTCTTTCATCTCCCCTGCATTTCACCTCCTGAAAAAACAGCTATGTCTGCCCTCTGCAGAGCATGTTATTTTTTGCCCACATGCCTCCTTTTTTCCTCCTGATAGTTTTTGAAAGCTCATTAAAACTGCTTCTTCCTTTCACAATCCATTTCACAGGGATCTGATATTTATGCATTATAAAACTTGCCTTTTGTCTACAACACAGGTTGATTTTGCTGCCTGCTCTTATTGTTCCCAAGCCTGCATTAATGAGACATTGTAGCAGAAATCCTAACAGGTACTGGCAGATTGCCTAAGGCGGGGAAAGTGGTACCATCTGCTAGAATAAATAAAATTGCAAGAAATTCCAAGGCCCACAGACTACCAAAATATGCATTGTTACAGAGTCGAATAGGGTAATTCTTGTTTGCAGAAAGTTACCTGTGTAATTTTCAGGATAGAGATACTAAACTTCTTTGAAAAACAGGAAGCACAGGGCAGAGTGTCCATCTGCACAGCCTCCCATGAGCAGCCCTTCCTGCTCTGAAGGTGGGAATGGCTGCTGTTAATGCATTGACCATGGTCAGGAAAGGGGAGCCACAGTAACTCCAACTGGCAGAAAAAACAGGATATATTTGGCTTCTTCTGTGTTCTGTAGAATTTTATTCTGCCTTTTATTTTTCATTTGTGCCAAATACGTGTCACCTTGCCCTGGGTCGCAGTGAGTTATCTGTCCACTCTGAAGGGGAGGATGGTGTCTGTTCTTGCTTACAGTGGAGATGCTCTGGAGGAAAGCAATGCAGTGGCAATACACCTTGAGATGCTCTTTACCCCATTCTTCCTGCATGTACAAGCCAGGAGTCATCTTAGGTCATAAACCCAGCTGGTATGAGCCATGTTCAGCCACCTCACAGATGTGGTGGGGCAAACACATTCAAGCTACCCACATCAGGTATTTGGTGGGAAGTGTAGCTGTCATTTCAAGCAAATAGGTAATTCAAGGTAATTGATTCCTCACAGCAATAGGAGCACATGGCTTTCTCTTCATCTCAGATGAACTGATATGTGGGTAATTGGCTTCTCTCTGCATGATATATATAGCCCATGTACTGATGACAAGCAGTTGTTGGAAGTATTTGCAGCACTGGAAAAATAAAGCACTTCCACTCTTAGTGTTCATTGTTTGATGAAAGATACATAATTTTGCTTGAACAGTTTATTTCTGGAGTCCAGAGAACAGCTTAATCACTTTAGAAAGCTAATTTCTGAAAATGCTGGAAAATACCACAGTCCAGAGGGTAACTTGCTATGTGTACTGCAGGGCTTATAAAAGCAAACAGTACTTAAGCATAAAAAGTGAAAAAAATATTTGATAGTATATCTATGATTTAGGTAGAAAAATTAGGTAGGATATCAAGATGTATTAGAAAAATCAGTACTCTATTCTTTCATATTTTATTTTGAAAATCTAAATTGGTGGTAAAATGAATTAGCTGTAACATCTATTGATTTGAGGCTCAACTGAGACTTTAAATGTAAAAATTAAATGGTTATTCACTCAAATGTCATTCATTTGCATAAAGGTAAAGCAAACTGTCAGTTCATCTGAGTGGGGATTTCCTATTATTTGTTTGCTTGGATATAGTTTAGGAAGACATTTTCAAAACAAAACTTTTTCTTTTGAAACAACATTATTATTAAAAATTACCAAGACATTAAGGATGCAAAGGAGATTTAAATATTGTCACATTTCTTTGTGGAATGTAAGGCCAAGTGCATCAAACTTGCTTAGGTCCTGTGTACACAGAGGTGCTGCTGGGTGGTTGCAGGCTGCTCTTGTAGTTCTTTCCTCCTTCACATGCTGTGCAAGAAGGATTGAAAATGTTCAGATTTTACATGGGGAATACAGAATTCATTCTTTTGGGTCTGCTACTTCATATTTTAGGATCTCAAAGCACTAGAAAAAGCATATAAAGCCACTGGGTATATGCAGCCGCTTTGTTTAGTATTGCAAACATTATGGCTGACATGGTAGTGACACTGCTGAGCAGCCAGTATTACTTCCTCACTGGTTCCTTGGGAGGCTTGTTGATGAGCATAAACACACTTATTAAAAAGTGCACAAAATTAATGTGCACTTTGGTCACACCGTTCATACACCAGTAAAATGGTGGTAGTAGGTTCATAACTAGGTTCCAGAGGTCATTGCTGGATATTCTGTTGTTTGCATATACTGTGTAGGTTATTACTATTTGGAGTTATTGTGCAATTCTTGATAGTTACTGAAGGTAAGATTGCTACTTTTTTCAACATCTGAGTGAAATTAGAGACACAGTTTCTATACATTAATAAATTCAGGTTTCAAAAAGTGCCAGTTCACAAGAGAATTTTGTTTCTGATCTCATGCAATTTCTCCTACAGTTTCTGATAATGTCCTAAAATCCTGCTGTTGAAAATACAGAAAAAAGCAAGTGTCATAAAAGAAGAGAAGCTGGAGTTCACTTAATCTAAATACCAGCAACTAACATACTGACTGCTAATATCAAACTGTAATACTGTGCCTGACAGGAACTTTAGGCAGTAGTGTCATTTCACACATTAAAAACCCCAGGCAAACTTTCCATCTTTTTCCAAACTTGTCATCCTTCATGCCATTCCACTTGATGGCATGTTGAGCCTTTGTTCTCTCAAATCACGATTGACTTGACTCACTTTAGTGAAGTTTAGGGGAGCATATAAGATAATGTCTTATGCTTCTAAGTTTATACTTTAGTGCAGCAATTTGTTAGTATCTGAAATGACCCTCCTCTGAAATGAACTGAATAATCGGTCTGAGGGAGTAGGGGAGAAATGGGATGCACTGCTACTTCTCTGTGACAGTCTCCAACACCCAGAATCAGCAAACACAATGGTGTCTGTGAAAGCTGTCTGGTGAGATACACAAATCGTATATGATCTAAAGATAGATGGTTCAGCTCTGGAGAAAAGCATATGGAAGCAGTGAAGTATATCGGGAAAACTGCAGTGATTTGTTATGTTGCATTTGCTCCCTTTCGTTGGGCAGATGGGTGATCTTGCTCTGTGCCTTCTGAGCAGCAGAGCTTGGATCTGCAGATGCCCAATGCTGATTCTATCCCGCTCATCTCACCTGTGCCGTACACTTTGCATCAAAACAGCTCAGAGAAGTTCGCAACAATAATATATGTAGCTCAAAGTTGCCAGGCATTAACAGTTATGAGTTTTCCAGTGTTGTAAAAATGAATTTGGTTAAAAATAATGAAAACAGCCACACAGGCTTTTTGGATGGGACCATTAGGTAGAGAGAAAGCTACACCATGTGACATTATCTTGCTTTTTGGTACTCAAGCCGATGTTGGTGACTGTAAACAAATCCATTGTCTGCCTGGGCTGACTGACTCTGTGAATGGCTATGAGTCCATCACTACCATGTCTGGAACTGCTGAGATGTCCAATGCATCGGTTCCCTGGACTTTCTAATCCAGAAGGTGAGAGCCAGTAAGTATTTTCAGAGTATTCCTATGACAGAGGAAAGGAGGGCATGTGTTTATGTGTCTTGAGGAGTCTTGAGAGTTCAGACATACCAAGCAAAGCTACCTTAGTCTTCAGAGATAGCCGGCTTTGCTAGAATGATACCACACCAGAATTAACAAGCCGTCTCTTTCAGTTTACGTGTATCACCACTCTAATGTAGCTTCACTCCCCCCAGCTGCAAAGTGAACCATCTCTGCTAATTAGGGAATGGGCTCCATGCCCTTTAGCCATCAGTTGCTCAATCAGGTTACTGTAGGGCTCCCTGCACGAGGCTGCAGATTCATTTGTGCAGCATAGAGGTATTGCTTCTAGGAATGAATAATAATTATGATCTGCTCTGGATTTTACTCCCTAAGCTTCCAGCTGTCAAATGAAGATTTTATCTACATAATAGTCCTATTGTTAAAATACCTACATTGCTTATTATCCAGCATTCCAATACTATGGTAGTCTCCAACAAGCAGAAGCAATGCTGTTTCTGAATTTGTTCAGAATACCATTTCTTAGGTCTGTGTGACTTCAAGTAATTACTGATATGCAGGATCACATACCAGCTTTAGGCTTTTAAGAGAGTTTTTAATAGCTAATTTCACCAGTACCTGGCAGATCCTTCCTCTCTCCTGGCATTATACTGATCCAGGCTCAAAGTAAACAGAATAGGCTATAATGTCATGACAATTTCAGATGTGATTATAGGGTATAAATAACTTAGTAAAGGGTTATCACAGACTCTCTAGGCTGATGGACAGAAGAGGTTATGGCTAACAGGAGCTGGGAAAGAATGTAATTCCTTAATTTAAATGTAGAGCAAGGTTAGAGTCAATGAATGCATTTGTGATGGATGTGCAAGCCAACTCCAGTGGGGATATAAACCCAAAGTTGTTAATTGCATTTTAGTTGCCAGATGGAAAATGGATGTAAATATTTGACAGTAGTGCAGTGCAACTGCTGTTAAGTGTCAGTTTATATGATTTGGGCACTCATCAGTTTTTTAAAACAAATCATTTGCATGTGAAGGCAAACAAAAGTGAGGAAGATTTGACAGGATTCAGCAGGATTAAAATTAAGCATCTCAGTCATCAGCTTTAGTTTTCCTCACAGCACTCTCATATGTTTTTCTGACAAGCTTAGGTATAAGAGCTATCCATTCCCTGCCATCTGTGGAGGTTATGCTTCCGTGAGTCAGAAGCTTACACTGAGCCTAACAGAGCTTCAGATAAGTAATTGCAAATCTTTTGGGCTAGATTCTGACAAATAACCTGCTTAACTATTTACAGAAATAACTGAGGGTTTTTCTATTTTGTGGAAGTATCATTCCTATTAGTAGTGAAGGAAGACTTAGGTGCCACTTTGGTTATGTTGTTTCTATGAATGTCTCTTGCCAATACCATAGTGAAGGAGGATGTATTGCAGACCTAGAAAACTCCTGTAAAGTCCTTTCTGCTAATTGTGAAGTGATTCAAAGTGACTGTAGGATCAGAAATATGTGTCTAGTTTTGTACTGGAAGAAAGTAAGCCAGTGGCTTGGTTACAAGTGTGATTAATGTTAGAAAAAAAATTGAAGATGGAAAGAAAGCCAAGACTACTGAAGATAAAGTTTCCTTCTCCTTTGACAAACAAGTCATGTGCATTAGCCCTCACAGCTTCAGCACCCTTCAGGAGTGT
>JANHGB010053144.1:35581-45906 GCA_026283785.1 Coracopsis vasa
ATATCCACAAGGTGAAAATCTTGGCCGCAAAGTTTGTAGTAGCTTTGCTATTACATCAAGGTCTGGACTTCACTCAGCCTGCTCCTCTGCTATGGAAGCAAACAAGTTCCCAAGATTGAACTAGCAACTATAAAGATATGTTCATACCATTTGCCTTCTTAAATAGTTCAACTGCATCTGGGTTCAGTGCTAGCAGTTTCTGTGCAACTTCTATGAGAGACACCAAGATCTTCCGGAGCTCTGTCTGGAACTGCAAGAAAGGAAACTGTCAGAACATTTAGACAAGTTACCAGCCATCACTGAATCTTAATAAACCTGTTGTTAGTATCTCAGCAGTGGTCTGCCACCCTGTACAGATAATTGCTTTATTAGGGCTTCCTCTGCATTATTGAGTCTCTCAAGAGGCACTGGCCTTTCCTCTGAAGTGCTACATGTAAATAGGATGGGCAGAAAGTTCTTTATTTCTACCACAGCCACCCAGTTCCACCACAGGATGTGTGGTGGTCCAGAAAACTCACTGCTTCACAGAAACACTTTAACACATCGCAGATGTGTTATAAGAGACAGTCACAGTACCTCTGTCGCAGCATTACTTGCTTCTCTGAACCAACCAGCTTTCCTGGTCTACTCTTTGCTTTCCAGTAATCTAAACTTGAACAACACAGATCAAAGCTATTTTCTAAACTGAAGCACCACAAATTCCTTTCAGCTGGACACTTGTTTTTAAATAAGCTGTGCTCAGCAGGTCATTTGGCCATTGAACAGCTTAAATGACAACTGTCTCCTTAGGTTACCAGGGCACGCTGACAGCCTGCAATACGTGGGCAGATTCCCTGCTTCATATCCTACTAGTACAGGAGGGTAGAAGTGGTCCCCACACTGCTGAAGACAGAGTTATTTTAATCACCAAATAGTATGACCTGTATCCAAATCTTAAGCCATCTACTTTAATACACATTATATACATCTGTATTTCTCTTATAGAGAAAAGAAAATCACATTTATGTGTAAAACAAAAGGTTACAGAAGATAAAGGCCTATTTGGATGTTAGCCTGTGAGTTAAGGCCAAGTCTAATACTTACATCCCTCATGTTGTGATGGGCCACAGTGCGATCTACATTGCGAGAGGGCAGATTTGCTGTCGCTTTGAGAATAGCATCTTTATCGGGAGCTTTTTGCTCTTGTTTCCTCTGAAGGACAGGAAACATGATCAGGTTTCATAACCCATTATCCACAGAACAGAGAACATAGCACAGAGGAGAGCAGTTTCATATTCTTCACCAAGGCATCAAGCAGTGCTCTGTAACTCACAACTAAGAGAAACAGCAGTCTAGCAATACAATGGATTAACAGCACCAGTACCATTTTGCAATTATAGAGCAAAACTGGACCTGTTGGGTTGCCCCACTTTCAGTCCTTACACCTATTTCTGTTATCTAATCACACAGAGAAATTCCAGCATAGAGGGGAAGTGATGTATCAAACAGAGAGAACTCAGAGGCCTCAGTGCCCAGGACCATATTCTGCTCCACATGGTCTGCTCATAGCATGCTCTCTTCAAACCCAGAGATAGACTAATGCTGTGCACAGACTAACAACTGCTTCACAGTGGAAGTGCTTTGCTGCTTGCAAGTACCATGCAGAGATATAGGGTGCCTTGGACTTTCAGTACATGCTCATAGTCCAGTACAAAACATAGCAGGGTACAAACTATAAATATTTCCAGTCTTATAACTTTGGCTCTTACAGTGACATTCAGCTCAGCAAGACCACACTGAAGAGAGAGACATATACCAATACCTACAGGAAGGGCTACAGAGACATACACCAATACCTACAGGAAGCAAGAAGAAACAAAGCTGTGCAAGGACAAAGAAAAGAGACTTAGGAATACACAACATCAAGCACAAGCATCGCTCAAGGTGTTTCTGCAGTAACAATGGTGCATAAGCAGCATCCTGGGCACCATGGACCCTCAGTAACAATCACATTCCAATAAAGTTTAAATAAAAAAGTAGTAAGGGGACAACACTCCAGCTCTAGAGACCAGGTTAGAGGGTGACAAGCCACATACAGCTGAAGATAGGAGACAGCCTGACAGCAAGTCAAGGTATTTCTATTGGGTTTTCAAACAGAGACAAAGCAAGACACTTGCTGAACTATACTTACACAGTTATTAGACATTTGTTCACAGATCAAATCTATAGCACTTCCACAGAGTGTATCTGCATGTCTTATTCTAAGGCAAATGTTCTCGCAATCAAAGTTAAAAAGTACACCACTGTAATCCTTCCACATATCATTAATAAAGCAGTTAAGCGAGTTGAGAAGTCTTTCAAACTCACTTTCTCCTCTGCTGACACATCTGCCATTTTGGGGAGTGGTGGTGGTGCACGCTTCTTTATCAACAGCAAGACATCTAGAGAGAGAATGGCACCGAAATGCATTAGAAAGTTATACAAAAACAGCTCTTCTGAGATACTTCACAAATTCCATTTTTCTAGAGATTAATTTTGTATTAATTCCCCTGTAGCATCAGACCTTTTCCACACTTCAAAGCCCCTATGGCTTTACACACTCCTTCAGTGTCCACAGTTCCTGAGTGCACAGTCAATTCAAAACATGGTCCATTATTAATTACACTTTGACTGTTACTGGTTTCTTCTCTTCTCACAAAGGGTATTAGAGGCTCCAGTTGTCTTCTGAGTTAATAGTATATCAATTGGCTCATAATCATTAGAAAGCATCAACTCTTTCAGTGCTTCCACTAAGAAGGAAGCAATAGAGACAGGACCCATCAGGTGGGTTTGGGTCTACCAACTATTCAACTACAGCAAAGGAAAGCACCAGTCTTCAACTTCCAGTACCAGGCTGAAGCTCACTTTTGCATGTGAATGGCAGTAGAGAGACTCATGGTCTCCAGCAGGATGTATCCCTGGGAGGCCACCAGGGCAAGTCTCGAGGGCAAACAAGTCTTCATTATCAGATATCCCACATCACCAGGCAAGGGCTTGCTTTGTGCTTTTAAGACCAGCACTTACTAATACATCCTTAGAAGGTGCCCTTTTTCTAGAGATCCAGAAACTTGGTTTCTAGAAATACTAGATGCTTTCCAAGTTTCTAGCATCTCAGTTACCACCACCTACATTCTGAGGGTGGAAAGATGCAGACAGACTGCAGAGCCCAAAACAGGCCTGTGCAGTATCTGCAGTCCTTCACCCAGATAAGCCTGCCACACAGTTTTTAGTCCACTGCGTTAAGCAGGTACAAAGCAAACAAAGCACTCTTTGCACAACAAGTTTCCTTGATCTGGCTCAGCACATAACAGCCAAGAGCAACAGCTGGTGCAGGCTGTTAACTCTCATTTGCCCAGCTGATCAGAATGTGAAAGGATCCACATGCTGACTCTTGGCTGCCCTGTGCAGTCAGCTGTTGGCTGCAATCTTGTCTCCATGACAAGCAAGGCACATGCTGCAGAGGGAGGAGTGAGAAGGCATGCCAGCTCACTGTGACTACACAGTTAACACTGCATAGCTGCTGCAAATGCAATTCAAAACTCCAAGAGCCAGCACCTCGCCTAGAAATAATACACCACGAGTCAGCAAAAATGGTGCCTGTCGCCTCTTCCCAAGATGACACTTCTCAGCTCTAAAGGTGATAGGTGACACTGCCTGGGAACAGACACCAAAATGCTCGTGGTCACGGCACAAGTTCTGCAGCCTGAATGAACTCAGGCAAAAACCCAGGAACTCTATTCCTGCTGAGCTCCTGGCTCAGACAGCATTTCAGTCTACAGCAACCCTGCTTCTCTCTGCACCACTGCCCTTTATCTCCAGAAGGTGCCATTAGCTTGAGCTGTCTAGTAAAAACTGCTCTCATCTTTAGATCTTCTTTTGTTTCACATTAATCCTTTACACCTTTAAAGTTCAGGAGCAAATACACACCTCACATACTCTACTGTAGTCAGTGATACTATAGCGTGATAGATTCTGACCTGTGATTGCAGAGGACAGAATGAGGCCTGAATTGCAGACACTCAGATACAGCAACCATCCTTCTACTTGACTGGGAGGCTTCAAGAAAACCCCCTCCCAAAAGCATTGGGTTGTCTGGCTTGGAATACTCAGCCAAAACTGAATGATTTTTGAATCATTCTGAAGGATAAATGCTGCCCTGGAGATTTAGAAAAATTCCTTTAGAAGGAGATAAAAATCACCTGTTTAATTTTACAACTTAATGAACACACTTAATTCCTTTTCAACTCCCAAAAGGAAGAGTGAAGAAAAGCAAACTGCGCAAGGTGCTTTCTCTGGGGGAAAAAAGTCTTTTTTCCTCTTCCTTTTTTGCCATCTTATTAGCTTCCTATGTCAAAGCAGAGTAGATATTAGAAAGTTACCATCTGGAACTTGCCAAACAGTTAAACACAGTCTCATGTTTCCAGGCTGATAGCATTAAAAACCAGACGACCTCACCTCCGTCTTGAACGTTTTCCTCCAACACTGTTCTTGTGTCTGTCAGCACCTTCTCAGAAGTAGCATGGATCAACTTATGATGCGTCACGGTTTTTGGATCCTCCAAGCTCCCAGGTACACACTGCAGAAGATAATAAATATTAAAGCTCAGAGGACAGAAATAAGCCTCCTGCATGAATCACTGTACCTTGCACTTACGATTCTCCACATACAAGCTGTGCCATCATTTACTAGCTTCTTAATAGCTTAAGCTAGAGGCCAGTGCACAGAATGTTTTACTAACCAGTGCACAGAATATGTTTTACTAAAACTGAGGCTTCTACCTGCATATCCAGGCTCCTGGCTGGGAAGAATAATCAACAAAAGGAAGGATTTTAACTTTCCTTCCTCAATGCTGTTAAATTAATAGCTACTTCAGGGAGTTGGACTTGATCCTCAAGGGTCCCTTCCAACTTGCCATGTTCTATGATTCTATGATTTAAGTTCCAACTGATTATGACAGTCTAAAAAACTTCTTTAGACAGTTTCAAAGCATTAACATCACAACTCAATCACCGCAAGTGAGCCCTTCAGGAGCACCAGCCTACGTGAGTGGATTTATACTTTCACATTATGTCTCCATCACACAATTCTGAGTACTTGGGTCCTATATTGAGGCCTGCAGAGATCTGGAGCAAAGCACAGATGCTCCAGGACCCACAGCTGTGTTAGTTCTGCAACAGATCACTAAGGTCACTCCTCTTAGTGAAAAGTCTGGGGGTAGCAATTAGTATCGTGAACTAAGAATGCAAATCTGCAAAGAGCATCCAGTGTTTTTACAGAAGGGCTGTAATAACAGAGCATGTTCCTCATTTGTAACCAGTGTCAAAACAGAGGAGAGACTCCGCTTCATCTAATAATTATTATTTACGCACACCATCAGACAAAACAAGCAAACACGCAACTGCCAGCAGTGATTTTGGTACACTTGACCTTAAACTGGGAAGGAAACAGCAGTTTCTGCACCTTGTTTGAAAGTGAAATCAACAGATTTGGCTGCTGGAGCCCTCACCTGGGTTCCTGCTCAAAGCGCTGAACCAAAGTTATAGTCACAACTTTTCTTCCCAACCATAAATAATCAGCATACAGTAACTTGTTTTCATATATGAACATTGTGCTCAATTCCACAATTACAAACTGTATGTTAATTAATTCACTAGGAAATCCAGTTCAAATCCTGACAACAGAGCATACACAGAGGCCTTGAACTGACTCCACACCACAGTGACTTCCAGACCCAGTGACAGACCTCAAGAACATTCTATCAGTGCATCTAGAGACTTCTAATTTGTTTGAGCAGAAAAAGAGAGCACAGTGGTTGCAATTCCAGAAAGGCTAAATTAAAAATAACAACCTACCGAAGCCATGGAACTGATGTTGCTGCTCTCACCACAACAGGACACTTAACACTGACCTCACCTGCTCTGCTCACAGAAACAGCTTTTAATGACACTTCTTTCAAGATGCTTTTACCACGTCTGCAGAAGAATGTGCTCACCCCTTCAGGTAAAAGCCATTTCCAGAAATCCCACTGAAATCACTGCTTCACTTTGATGTAGTCCTGTCCATCATAATACATATCACCAGCCTCCTTCAAAGGAATCCTTTTAGCTCATCACCACCTTTCCTGTTGTGACTGCAGCTGATGGAAGGCTCAGCTACCTGCTCTTTCCAAACACAATGCACTTGTTTTCAACACTGACCTTCAGTTCCTCATATGAGCTTTTATACAGTTCTGATGCCTCAGTAAGATTGAGGTGAGAATGTTTGAGCCCTGCTCTGTATAACAGTAGCTTCTTACTAATCCTTCAGCATATTAACTGCTGAACCAGAGCCAAAGAGCACATTAAAGCCTAGAAGCAGCTGGGAGCACCTCCTGTAATTGATCTGATAAGTTACCCAAAATGCATAAGAGTACATCAGTGGAACATCTCCTCTCTGAACAAGCTCAATATATTGGTTACAGATCCTGAGAGGTCCACCCCAAAAGGAAGAACTTGAAAATGGGAGCTGAGAGGTGTATGTTCAGGGCAGTGCAGGAGCTATTATCCATTTCTTCCCCTGGCACAGATAAATGGGAGGGGTGTGTTGTGCAGCCATAATACTAAGGTGAAAATGCATGTGATAAAATGAAAGTTGCTGCTTTAAAAGAGAAGTCCTGTGGACGCCCATTCTAACTGCCGGATCCTCTAATCACTTTATTGAGAACTGCATAGAATAAGAAGGCAAATATGGAGAGTACATATATCAAAGAGATTGCTTAGTGAAATACCTATCTTAACATTTTAACATGCCCTAGAAATAGAAAGGCCATCTTAGGCAATGCCTCTACTAGCTCTTAACAGAGCACCAGGAATTATGAGCACCAACCATCAGATCTCACTGTGGAATCTTGCTTCATGAGAACCATTCTGCCAAAACACAGGATTTTTGTATTAAATGCGGTGTTTTAAAGTGCAACTAAAGCCACCTTCCTGCCCAGAGACAGAACAGCACTGGTAATCCCCAGGAAGAGCAGGGAAGGAGAGAGGAATTCCTGCAGAGCACAGAGGAAGCAAGGGAAATGGCAGGATGCACCCTGCTGCCCCAGGGCATGGCAGGGCTAGGGAGCACTGCTCCCCACAATCGGAGGCACAGTGTGTGGGGACGATGAGCTCTCTCTCATCTTTTTGTATAAAGGATTGCAAGGAGAGGATCTGCTGCTTCATCCTTTTGCTTCCAGCACAAATATTTGCATTTCTTTTTAACACTGGGGTTCAGGCTGCTTTGCCAGGCAGGTGAGAGAAACCTTTGTTCACAGGTGCCTGAGCAACTGCTGAACTTGTAAACCCTGCTGATGCCAAATCCTATTTGTGAACCTTGGAATGCTGATAAACCACAGGGCTGTTTGCTTGGTTTGAAAATAAGAAAAAGCTTTTATTTTGTTTGCTTTTATTAACAGATACATTTGTAAATAGCACTGACACTCCCTGCTGCTAAGCTTGGGTGGCTTAAACCATTTGCATCCCTCACATAGCACCCAAACCATGCCCAGGGGCATGAACCTACCTTTGTACTCTGAAAACTAGCACCTTGCATCTCTATTCCACAGATACTCCTTATCATACCTTAAAAGCCAGGTGAGTATCACTGAGACTGATTAAGTGGAACAGAAGCACAGAGCGTTAAAAGCTTGTCCCACAGTGCCAGGAAAGTTACAGGTGGAGCTTGCACACACGTACAGCCCATGTTTGTGTGTCCCAAGTGCATGACCTCCATTTTACATCAGGATTTCAGAAACGCTGTGAGCCTCAACAAGAAGCAAGGGTCTCTTGTGGTTAGAGTATCAGAACCAGGACATACAAAGTATGTAAGTGTCAGTTTGTGTTAAGCTGATCCTTCTCAAGTCTGGTTCTGAAATGAACAGTTGCTTCTTAAGGAGCCACAGGAGAGCTCAGGGTCTGCTCCTGCTGAGGCACTGGGACCTTGTGCTGTAGCGACTGTTCTAAGAGAACACTTTGATGGTGAAACATGAGTTAAAAAATCCCTAGGAATGGAAACAACGTATTATCAGGTTCATAGACTATGAAGACAGCTTTACTAAAGGCAGGAGTTTAACAATAATCATCACTAAATGGTTCAAAACTGCTCCAAATACCAACTTCCTTTGCTTCCCAAAAGAATGATTTCAAAGACTTCAGGGAACATAATAACCAGCATCTCACAAGAGATGGCTGCATAAATTATCTCGAGGTGCTATCAAGATTCATTGCAATATACCCATGATCAGGAGAGATGATTTTTCCATTTCTATTTTTCCCCCCTCCATAAAACTATATATTACCCATAATGGTTATGCAAATCCACACCATTAGCACAAAGCAGCAGAGAGAATGAAATCAAACATCATGCCAAGTTATCAATTGTCTTCTGCCCTGACTCCCACTGCAATGCAAGCAGCTATTCAATTAAGCTTCCTGATAATTAAAGGCCTTTCAGCACTGCACACATGCATGTAATTGTTACCCCACCCTGTTTTGGCAGGTTTTGCACCACTTAATCACTCAGCTGTGCTGCAGAGGGACAGGAGGGAAGCACAGAGCCTTATCCCAGGACTGTAACAGTGGGGGGGCCTGAACTCCGCAACTTGCAGCAAGGCACCCTCATTTTCCATCAGGATGTAGCTCATCCCTAAATCAAAAAGCACTTAAAAGACTAAAAGACAAGAAAAACAGTGTGTGCTGTGGCCTGTTGTAGCCTGGGGTTCTAGCCGGAAGCAATGAGCTGACACAAGGCAAGGGGGCTCCTGGCACCCTTCACAGAGTGCTCAGTCAGAAACTGAAACCTTTTGCCCTTCAAATGGGGGTTAAGGAATTAAATATTACACGTACGTTCACCTACTGCAAGTGTGGTTTATGAAACAAAGTCTTTGCAAGACTTTATAGACAAAACAAACCTCACTATTAAACATAGTTCAGTAAGTTGCACTCCCAAAGGCAGGAGCAGAGGCTCTTGCTTTTGCCACTCTAGTTACATATCCCTCAGCAATGCTCTCAAACTCCCAGATCAGGCTGCACTGGTTCCAGAATGAGACTTTAGGACAGCCCTGGTGACAGGTCACAACCTTACACCCTGTTGCTGTAAATCCTGGGTTTGATTTAAAGTACAACACCATCATGGTAGAGCTTCAAAATTCAGTCTAATAGTTTTGGAACCACAGGTTTTCACGTTTAACACCCACAGACACACCAGTTGTGAGCACGTGGGTACAAAGAGCCTGTGTTTTCCAGCTCAACTTCCACAGGCTTTGCCTGTGCAGTTTTACTTGTTTTCTCTTACAGACAGTGGTAATTTACCCATTGGACATGTCCATTAAGACCTTACTGCTTAGAGCTCAGGGAGAGCTTTACAAGAGTCCATTATCTCCCCACCAAACATCCCACTGTGCCAACACAGGGTACAACTGAGCTAAGGCTTTTTCAGACAAGGGAAGTTCTCCTTTACAGTCACTTTCCTTCCCTGCTCTTCAACAGAAACAAGAAACAACCCAGACTAAGTTGTGAGGGGAAATCATGAGGACCAACTTCAGACTCTTGCAGTGCAGAGCCCCAAGAGGCACGCAGGAGCTGGCAATCTCTAACACTACACAAAGCACACGCCAAATTCTGTAACTAAAGGTTGCAAAGTATTTCCCCCTCTAAATCCTCCTTCCCAACACACAAACCTCTTGAAACAGGCATTTTCTTTCTATGTGGAACAGCTCCACACAATTCGGGGGGGCGGGCACGGTAAACATGGAAACAGAACACAAACACTCGTTTACTTGAGCCAATTCTTTGTCTTATCTCGTTTTAAGACATTTACAGGGCGTTGGAAAAATCTGTTTTCTTCACAATGGGAATTTACCCGCCCTCCCCGGCCGTGATTTCCAGCACAAGCCCGGTACTATCCATGGCTCACACCGACCCGGGCTCGCCGCTCCCTCCCAGCGCACCGGGACACGGCTCCTTACGTGCTTGAGGCACCGCTCCTTCAGCTTCTCCACCGTAGTGTCCTCGGGGACCTCCTCCAGCCACTCCGCGCCCTCCATGGTGCACACATGGAGCTTCAGCACCTTGCCCGTGAAGATCTTCTCCTCCTGCACAAACATCGCCCCGGGACCCGCCGCCACCTCCGGCCCCCGCTCCGCCGACTCCTCACCAGGCCCCGGGCACCGCCGGGCCCCGCGCTACCGCCCTCCCATGAAGGTGACCCCGCCAGGCCCGTGGGGGGCGGCGAGCCCGGCCGGGCCGCGCTAGGAGAAGGAGAGCTCGGAAGCCGCTGCCGGCGCTGCC